>JAPQRQ010000023.1:10998742-11013477 GCA_037367365.1 Apogon talboti
CCCACACACACACACACACACACACACACACACACACACACACACCACCCCATCTCTCTCCCTCTCTCTCTCTCAAGGACGAGCTGATCACGACTCACGGCTATTTTTGGAAAGAGAGAGAGAGAGGGAGAAAGAGAGAGGTGGGTGTGATGAGAGACGCCCGCACCTCTGCTCTCCTTTCTGCTGGCTGGCTGAGAAACAGAAACAGCACCACGGGGATAAAAATAGAAAAAGAGCGGTCATCCAGCCCAGCCAGCAGTGGGGTGTGGGAGGGGAGGCAAGACCCTAAACCTAGTTAACGGCCATCAAAAGCCGCGGGCCTCGGCCTCGGTGGAACAACCTGTCACTGCTCTGAGGGGGGCATCCATCGCGGTCCATTCACTTTACAAACGCGCACATGCACTTCTCATTCATTCATTCATTCATTCGTTCATTCATTGCAACAGTCATCTGCTTATGACATCCAAACTATTGACTTTACTGCAAGGCCAAACCCTGTTGTTAGTCTCCACCACGGTCACACTGAGTTGAAATATGCCAGCTGGCCACCGAAACTGCATTATCTTGCCCTTGAAGCCCCAGATTATTCATTCATAGTCCAGAGGAGAAGTATGACATACAAACCACTTGTATGTTCTATCAGTAGATGCTTTTTCTTGTTTTTTTCCTTACCATCTATGAATAAAATTGTCTCTTATGTCATAACACCACCTTCCAGACGCCCCAGACAGATGTTGTACACATGTGTATTATTATTATTATTTTCAGCTACACCAGCATTAGATGATATGTAAAACTGCATTTTACTATTTCAATAGTTACTTCACATAGCTGGAAATTACCTCCCATTCTCCTAAAATCAATGAAGCTAAAATATTGATGCTGCTTTGAACGTTTTTATCAGACTTTTTTTTTATTTTTTGCCTTAGTGCTTCGGTATTTGACATCATGAAGAGTGGGATTTACAATTGTCATGTCTAATCTAACAGCTATTATTACACTCTATGTTGAAAAGCTTAGTGTCCACAAGAGATAATCTTAAACTACTGATGCCATCTACTGGCTAGTTAAGAGACCTGCATATAATAGAAATTTGGTTGCATCATCCTTGAAGCAGCAAAGGTAGACGGCACGCCTCTCACATCCCATAACCTGGTGGTGCAGTGTGGTATTACATTTTGTAGATGGAGTGGTAGAGACATGGATTGCTTCCTTTGCTACTTTTTGACAGCTTTGTTCCACCAAAAATTTGCAGTTTGTTAAGGGACACCATGACCCCTGTTGCTGTTTTTTCTCCTTTTTTCTCAGTTACATGCATGTGTGGTTGGATCAACATACAAGTAGATCTACAGGCAAAGTGATCAGTGAATCAGTTAGCTGTAATGGGCTCCAGAAACAGCAGGTGGCAGGAGGGAACACTACAGCAAAACCTGTTGCAACACACCCATAAAGTGTAGTGCAGCTTATGTAAGGCGTTTTTTTTTTTTCTGATGAGCTGCCAAGGCATGAGCCCTTCAAGGTGTAAATAACTCTACTTATGAATATGCATGCTCACTGTAGCGCAGATACTCATCATTTTTACACACTCTCATGTCTTGGCCATGAGCAGCCTGAGGAATACAGCCAGAACAAATTATAAACCATTCCTTATCTATCTCAATTGTGGTTGCAATAATGCTAATTATTAGTGGCCCTGTTTGTGTGAATGCAGAAAAGTAGGATTCCCCTCTCTCAGACATCCTTCCCATCGCTACATCTGTATGTACATTGAAGAAGCCTAATCTTTTAATCCCAAAACACTAATTACAACTTTCATTATTAAAACTAGATCAATATAACTCAAAATTTTCCAGCTCATCTCTCCCTAATGTTTGTCTCTTTTCATCTTAGCTCTAGGGAGTAATCATGACATCCACAGTAGGAGAACTAAACATTTTGTGTATTACAGTGCTTATTGAAACCAAAATTGCCCGTCTTAGTGATCAATTTCGGAGGCTTTCAGTGTGTTTTTAATTGCACCACTTTGCACCCATATGGTTCAAATATAACACAGTAGGGTACCTTGGGAGACATCAGTGCAATCGCCTTGGGAGAAAATAACAGCAGCAATATCTATCCCCAGCCTCAGAAATTAAGAGCAGACGCTGGCATCCATTACAGCTCCTGACGGTAAGCAGTTTAGCTCAGGCTGCTGTAAATCACTGCCACTGGAGACGCGTGCTCTGCGCTGGCTTTATGTGTGGTTTTATCTCCACATATTCCTGATTTATCAGCTGTTCCTTTTTTTGGCACAGAATAATAGTACCACAGCTTCACCTGGTGCTTTGCCTCTGCGCTAAAAGAATTTATTGATTTATTCACCAGAGCAAGCTATTCTTTGCATACAGTAGGAGGTTTCTGATGTTTGTCCTGCGTTGAAAGGGTGTGTGTCTCTTTAACGGCTTTATAAAGGCACTGCAGGGAGACATACTGTAGACTAGTTCATTTTCAATTAGCCAGAGACTCGCATTAACTGAAGATATTAAAGAGGGGAGTAATGCTGTTGTACAAGCCAATAGTCTGTGAAGGCTTCAATCTGCTGAGCCTGCATTGTGTCAAGGAATTCACAGACGCTAACACACCAAACTGCATACACACTTTCCTAGTACGAAGCTTTAAAAACCCATTTTCCTTTGTATGTTCAGTTAGATACACACTTGTCATGCAGTCAGAGTCATTTATTGCAGAAAGGGGTTTTACTGTTGCATTTGGCAGTACATGTTTTGTTCTCTGGGTTTGTCCCTGTAGGATTCCAAGCAGCATGCTGCAGATTCCTCAGGGGGCAGCACCAAAAACCCCCTATGGCATATTTAGAAGAGAACCCTGCAGATTCACATGTAAAGCGTACATTCTAAACACCCACTGCCTGCGAGGAGCCACACAGTCCTGACATACTGTCTAAAGAACACAGAGATGGAGCAACAAAACCTCAACTAGTAACAGCGGTGACTGTGTAGCAGGTGCAGTAATAGCTGTAGGGAACAATGGGAAGTTGACATTTTAAATGGGACACCGTGTTGAAATGTCTAAGTGTGTCTTATACCTGTTTGGTCACAGATTGACATCGGCAACACTGGCCAAAACAAGCCTTAATAACAGGATTTTAAAGGACACACAGCTACGCCTAATGTGCAATATATAATTCATTCATGTTTAATGTATAATTCCTGTATCTTAAATTATGTATGCCATTCTTAGTAATACGTTGTACTATTTTGTATCATGTTTTATACTTATGTGCAGCGCTCTCATACTCTTCCAAGAAGGAATCCGCTGAGCCTTATAAAGGAACGAGCCTCCCTTTGGCCGAGTTAGCCATGCAAATCGAGGCACTTACTGAGGAACCTACTGAGACACCAGCGTGGTTTTAATTCTTGTTCGTCATAGCTTGTCCCATAAACGGCAAAAAAGGCCTCTGTACCACTCCAACTACACCCTGGAAAGCTGTGAATGTCAAGAACAGCACTGGTTTTTGGAGATTTGCAGACGCTGTGGGAGTAATTTAAATGTTCACATTTCACATTACTCGATGTCAGCATTTGTGGAGGAACATGTTACTTTATGTTTTCAGCGGTTGGCGTCCTCTTAGACAGCATTTTGATATAACAATGAAGATGCTCCTAGCAGGTCAGGCCTTGCAGGGGAATCCATATCAGCAGGAAGTTCCATTAATTACTTTGAGAGAGAAGTCTAAATGAGTTGATTGTAAGGGGAGTGAATTAACAGAAAAGCTATTGACTGGTGCAGGATGTGGACATCTAACTGGATCTCTCCAGTAATTACTACACAAGCTTCAGAATGGCAAAACTGGAAAAAAAAAAATGTTACAGTCAGTGTTTGTTTCTCACCCTCCCGTTCTACCTGAATTATCTGCATTGCTTACCTGCTGAGTAGACCGGGAAAATAGGAACCACTGAGGGAGCGTAATGCACTTCTGAGCAATAATACAGCAATATCATATATCATCGCTTGTATAAGCATTCAATGTCCCACTGTTCGGCAAATATTGATAAAGTTGCATCATTCAGAGGAAAAAGAATGAAGCTCTTTGTCAAGCGGCGGACAGAATGATTTTATATTCTGCCTTGCAGTGTGATGGATGATGAAATGCTGGCCTAAAAACTAAAAGTGAACAAACAAAACAAAACAGCAAACTCGGCTAGAATCCCCAACGGACAGTCGCCGGAGAAAGAAGAAGGAGATTGATATTCTATCAAAAATGTTTGTTTGTTTTGCTGTAAATCTATTTAGAATATGCCCACATATATTAATAGAAAGGAAATTCTATACGAGTTGTTTTTTTCATGGAGATATTTGTCAGCAGTATGTCTCCCCTGAAACTGCTGCTTGTGGTTTTTGTTTATGTGAAGATCAAATATTTGGATTTATTTTGTCTTTGCTTTGATATATTTAGTGTATATTGGTAGATTTAAATGAACACACCATGTATACCACCCCAGTCTGTGAGGGGAATGTCCCATATGAGTAGCAACAGAAGAGTTGCGAATGCAAATTCAGAAAATGTTTATTTATGTAAATGTACAAACACTCTCCTCCATATATTAAAGGACCATACCAGTGTGCTTAGGTTTTCAAATACAGCACATCCCACATCTTTTTGCTGGATGATTTGCTGACCATTTAGAATTTTCAGTGTACACTTTGTTATGTATTGCTAATATTTTCGGATGTCTTTTTTAGATGAATGTTTATGAGTCTGTGTCCCAGTCAGTCAATCTGTCATCGTCGAAGGATAACAAACCCCGATGTAAATGATCAAAAAGAATGTAGTCACTGGTGCCTGTATGATTCATTTTAAAACTCAAGTTTCAAGACCCGTCTATCTTAATTTTGCAAAGAGACAAAAAGAAGCTAAAATGAAAGAAAGATTAAAAAACTATTTCTGAGGAGGTTTTCAGTCATCTAGGTCATGGAATGCCCTAGGTACTTCGATAGAAGGCAGTTGAACTTTATTTAAGTTCTTTAAAACTTTTCACCTCTGATTCCATTGGCTTCCTCAGTTCTATGTATTTTGGGATGTCTGTGGTGAATGGTAACATCACCTTGATTTTATTAACCATGAGAAGACATAATTAACTTTATTAATCCCCAAGGATATTCTTGTGCCACATTGATGCTTGTTAAGAGAGTTACCAGCAATATAAGAATAAAAATAGTGCATAAGAAAACTCAAAAGCCACATAGGAAGGATAACAGTAGCTCTTAAATAGATCAAATGAGAAATAAAACAGTCATTGTTGGAGAAGAGACACAAAGTACTATTGCACATACTGTTAATAATATCGATGATGTGGCAAGAGTAAGTATAAATAGGCTGTGAGTAATGCAGCGGGGGAAAATGTTGAAGTCCTTGCTGGAGAAATAATGATTTTACATCAGCTTAGCATGTTGAAATGTTCTGACTCTACTGCTCATGAACCTTAGCTCTTCTTGTGTAGAAGAATATATCAGCCGCTGGTGTGAAAGAGTGTTGTTTAGTGTATTCATGGTGCTTCACTGTTGCAGTGTGGAACAAACCCTGCATTACAGTTGCTGCATTGATTCCATATTGACCCCATATCGACTCAGTGTGCTAAATGTATTTACCAAGGTCTATTGTGCTCAACCTCTACTGTCAACTCACTGTTAGTATCTCAGTGAACAGAATTTGAAGCCTGGTGACAGGATGTTAGTTCCTGCAGTTCTCCTTGGAGCATGTCAGTGTAGATGAGACAATACTTTAGCTGTTTGTACCCTTAATTTGTTTCAAAGAGGTTTATGTCCATTTAAGTTAGAGTTAAAATGCTTTCATGGCAGACCATAACACGTATAAATTATAAATTCCAGCTTCTTTGTACAGACAGACACACACACACACCTATGCACATGCACACACACACACATACACTCATATCAGTTTAAACTCATAGACTCATACACACACAAAACAATACAACAGTCACCTGGATATGGCTGCCTGGAGAGAAAATGTCAGTGTGATCCACTCTTTTTCCACCCTTCCAGCAGGGAGTCTGAAGGATGAGCGAGTCTCTGTGTTCGTATGTGTGTGTGTGTGTGTGTGAGTGGGTGCTGCTGTGTGTGCTCATGCATGGCCCACATAAGTGTAGAAGCAGCTGGAGTCCTGCCACTGTTATGAGCCCTCCTGAGGATCAGGGAAGGACACTGGGGGACTGCTTGTGTAAGGCTCATTCTATGTGTTGGATGTGACGGAGGACATGCCTGCAGTAGCAGCCGTTTTCCTGTGTGAGGCAGCAGAGATACAGCCCTCTCCTCCTCCGTGATTGCACTGTGACCGGCACTTGCCGCAGCACTGACACACATGAAAGCATGCGCACACACACACATACACACACGTATGTGCACCCACCGTGATGCTCAGTGGGGCCGACATGCAGGACGCAGATTTAGACTGGACACAGTAGATCACTGGCCAGTCAAGTCTCTTCATTCCAAAGTGACACAGATGGTGAGGGTGTGTAAAGTATGTAGACAGGGAGGAGGAGTAGGTAGTGACAGACTGGGAATTGTTATAAATCTTTGTCTCATATGGAACAAAGAGATTTCATCCCACACCAACAAGTGAAGGCTGTTTGTGACACCTTTGCAAGACAGCGGGGACGGACATGTGCACTTGATTGATAGTAATATTTTGCTTGAAGAATTGGAAATAGGGTTAGGAACGCACTGAGGCAAGACATAGTGGGCATGAAACACTCTCCTTCCTGAAACTATGCTTAAAGGATAAATATGATTCTGTCCTTGAGAAGGAAAGGGAAAGTCTCAGAATATGATAGTGTCCTCAAATAATGGGGTGAATGGAGGTCGTTCTGAGAAATCACTCAAACGCAGAGTAATTCCTCAAGCACTTATCACAGAGTGATTGACCACTGAGACATTTTCAGTTCATATTAAATCCATTCTCTTCAGCCAAAACAGCCCCATGATGAGTGACAGGCCACACGTTGCTACTTCTTTGCCCCAACAGGTGGTGAATAATGATGCATTTTGACCACACACACACACACATATACACAAAGAAAGGCCATGTAATCAAGAGCACCTGCAGCCTTGACAGCTGACACTAACACGATAAATATTAAATAGTCATTTGGATATGCTAAATATGTGGCATGCTAATTGAGTAATGTGGAAGCAGCCAATGTTTTAACAGTGAAACTCATAGGACTGCAGGCTTAGTATTCTCATAAATACATTCATGAGGCAACATTAAGTGGTCCACTCAAGGTTCGCTGAAGATTGTCTCAACCGCCAGGGTGGCACGTGGAAAATAATGAGATGTGACTTTTGGTGAGGGGCATACACACTGTAAATACGTTTGTTGACTGTATTTACCCCTGTCCTCTGTGTTCCTTTTTCCCCCCATTTCTGCACGCTGAGTGATGGTTTATGGGCCTGTGTGAAAAAAAGGAGGAGCTTGGGGAGGTCAGAGGAGGAAGGCTGAAATAGAAGCTAACCATGCGCTGTGTATTTGAGAGTACATGCATACTATGAATACTCGTGTGTGTGTGTGTGTGTGTGTGTCTGTGTGTACTTTTACTCCCATGTGTGTAAATCTCAGTGCGCAGCTCAATAACAAGTTGCTGATTAATGACTACAGTGCTCAGAGGGCAGCTTGTTGTCCTGTGGCTTACTACAGAGGTTTGACCCAGGCAACACATGACATACTGTGCACACACCTATTACACACACACACACACACACACATCTGCTGTCATAGTTTCCCTGTTTCTTACTATTCCATTCATAACCTTTATCAAATATATGCTTCTGCGGATCTACTGTAAAAGGACTATGCCTGTAGAATGTTGTTTAGTTGCTGTTGTTCTTTTGTTCTGTGTCACTCAAATGAAGCCTTTTAGTCTTGGAGTGAACATAAACAGGATTGCACTGGGCTTCAAAAATCTGCTCCATCTCAACATTTGCTCCTTGTGAGACCGTCACTAAATAACTGTGACAGCAAACACAACACACACCGCCACAACGGTAAAACGGAGAACATCCTGTCGGGTCGTATAATGCTGAACTCACATAACACTGTAGAGGTGGAAGTTTGCCAGATGTGTTGCATTTGTTTGTGTATGGAATATTTAAGCTGAAATCTGTGACACTGTGTTTCACAGGAGCTCAGCAATCAGCGCTAGGAAATCTAAGTGGTGAGCCATTGGCAGCCCCCCTCATGTTCTGACTTGTGGGATGTTAAGTGGCTTACCAGCTTCCTCTTAAAATCCCATGAAAGCCCAGTCTCTGTCATGAGCACTCTAACTTGCGCTTAGTGCCTTGGGATTCAAGATGGCATCCCATTATTGTAGACAGCAAGAGACTTAGCTGTGAGGGATTACTAAGAAGAACTCTCCAAAGGGTAGCATCTTCATCAAATATAATTAACATGATTCCTTCTATTGCCAAGCTGGAGATAAGGGCTTTGATAAAAGAGGACTGTGTCAAATGTCATATATGCAATGGATGCCTAAGCCCTTGAAACACATAGATTAATTCACATGGCATTTTAATTTTCACGGCTTCAATCCCCATTGTGCACACACATTTATGTGATATTCAGTGTCATGATCTATATGTGGAGAATTCGCCTCTCATTTAGAGCTCTCATGTCTGTGGCATATGTATGGATTGTAGGAACACAACTAACGTGATGTTATTTCTTTCTACTGCCTGTAATGAAGCCAAAAGTATACAGAAGTTAGTGTGCTGACACAAAACAAAAGATCACCTTGGTTTGAAAGGTAAATGGAGAAAATAAAATGAACAAGCAGGCAAAGAAAGATTAATGCTTGGAAGCGCAGTTCATTGTACGAGACTGTCCTCTGCACACGCGTGGAGAAAACTGGCTGAACACAAGCAGCAGCAGGAGAGTTCCACCAAGCAAGCCATGAATATGAGGCATCTATAGACAGTAATGTAACATAATGTCATGCTACCTGTTGTCACCAAAACCAGTGAACCCCCTGAAAAAAAAAAGAAAGAAAAAATTAATGGTTAACTTCTAGTGTGAATAAAATGTAGCTTCATATTTTATTTATATCAACAAGATCTTATATCACACACAATAGAAGAACAGACAGACCTAGAAACTGATTTAATTAATGTTTTACCATTTAAAGTAGGTCTCACAGGTATAAATAGAGAGTGTTTATTATTTTCCTCTCCGGTGTATTATTTTAATCTCCAATGCAGTCAAGCAGACAGTAAGTCAACGGATCTATACAATTTACAGTCTGTTCATGCACACATTCCACATGCATACTGTATATATTGTTGAAGAGGAATTCACCAATGATGAAAAACAGCTCCTGGTTTAATTTCTGATTGTCACCATTCTTAAAGACCACTTAAAATTTCGTCTCTTTTAACATGGTCCTGCCAGAGTAAAGACTTGTTTACTTGTGGACTTTAAAGTCTGATTGCCCTAAATGTATGGAACTGTTTAGACGCTCTTAGTGCCCAGTCCTTGCTGTAAAACCTTTCCCAGTACGATGAATGAGACTCTCTATCTGTCTTAGTGGCGCGTCAAGCAAATGCCCGTTGAGTGTTGCCAGACCACAACGACTGCTGCAAGTGGTCTGGCTTTGAAAGGCTAATAAAATATATCTTATGTTATAAAAGTATAGCTAAGGATGACTTCTTTATGGATGGATGATTGATTTCAAGGTTTAAAAAAAATGACATACTGTCTGCCTCAGCCTTTCATCCATTGCAATATGTGGAGGACATTGTAGCCATAAATATGAAGATTTTTATTTTCCAGGCAGGTCACAAAAGGAAAAAAAAAACACATTTACAGTAGAAGGATGTTCTGGGAATAGATTAACATCTTGGGAGAATGATGGTTGAATCACAATTTTGCTATAAAAAAAAAGATTTGACTAAAGGATACACTTCTATGGGCCATGTATCCACCTGCTTTTGTTGAGAAATGCAAAATTAGATTTTCAGGGTGTCAGGTTGAGGTAAGTGGTGCTTGTAATTGTATAACAAGAGGTAGGAGGGGTCAAAGAGAACACAGCTTGTGTTAAGTTCACACTCTGACTTTTGCAATCCATCAGTCCCACTCAGTCATGATGAGTGACTGTGAATTGTGTTTGGTGTGCCTCTTCTTTGTAATCACATAATAGTGACGATGAAAGACTAAGTCATAACCCTTGAAAAAATGCACAAACTATAGGCTTGCATGGAAACACACATACACAGTTGCAGCTGCACACCAATACTCATACACACGGATACGCTGATCTGCAGTGTCACAGGCAAGTGATCAAAAGGAAATTGCAGTGTGCTTTGGGAACCCTGATGGGAAGGGGATGAAACTAAGGAAGGTGCTTAATTCAATGCGACACATCCATTTACACAAAGTAAATGGCTATTACCCACATGTACATAGATTTTTAAACTCACCACAGGATATATAAAGAACCTGGTTGGTCAAATTAGAAAAGAACATGGACTTATAATATGTAGCATGTCACACAACTTCTAGTATATTCAATCCCACAGTTATCGACCAGCGAAGAGGACAAAGTCTCACTTGATTAAATTCAATCCCCAGTGTGGCTGTGAAACATGATTTCATAAAAAGCACACATTTATATTCAGTTTCATTGCACACATACAACGCCTCTTGAAAATGCGTTCCCATTTCATTCTACTAATGTGCTGTCATCCCTCACATTTTCCAATGCAAATATGAATCAAGTGCAATAAGCTCCTGTGCAGGTGATGGTGAATTCTCTGTCTTACCACATAAGACTCTATATGTAGAAAAAAAAAAAAGACTAAACACATATTAGAGAATAAGCCTGCCCTTTTGCCAGTGATAAGCCAGAGGCAAAGGAGGAATGAGCTGAAAGACATGCAGAAAGGCTTTTTCCAGTGGAATATGAAGCTTTAGTACAATCTGTGTTCTTGAAAAGCAGCTGTTTGAGGTCTCATTTGCAGCTACTCCATGTTCGGAGTTCTAACACAGTGGCTCTGGCTGAAGCCTCGCAAATCCCTCAGAAACCTCAACATCTTTCGAAGTGGACAAGGTCATATGAAACATTCATAATTTCCTCTGCAACGTCACAGTTAGAAAGGGACAAAGAGAGAACATAAATTAGGATAAACAGAGAGGGAAAGTGAAGTGGAGGTGTCTGTCAGCAGCAGGCCTGTGCCTATCAATAACCATAGGGATTCTGCAGCTGGAATGATCAGTAACATGTCACTAATACATGAGAATATGCATGGCTGTTATTGTCTTCAGAAGCAAGGGGTGAATGTCTTCTACTAAGATGCGGCGTAATTACATTGCCAACTGTTGCTTTTCCTTTACTGTTTTCATGACGAGTGAAAAAGGTCAGCGTAATCAACGTTTTATTCCTGCTCAATTAAAACAGAATTATTTTTCCTAAAGCCTTGAAGGAAATAATAGAAATGAAAAACACACACATACACACACTGTCATCATCGCTACTCCTTTGCTGTCTTCCTACCTCACTCTATTTCTCTGCCCTAATCCCCTGTTCAGTGCGAGGTGTTTTATTCTGTGCCTGTCAGCAGTTTGAAACGGCAGGCTCATATCCATTCATGGCATTGTGTTGTACAATTACACTGACAAATGCTTGAGTGATTTTCTTGGCGGTGTTTCATTAAAAAAAGAAAAAAAAAGAAAAAATCCCCCGTACAAGGGGGGAAAGAAATAGCCAGAGAATAAAACTGTGTTTTTCCACTACAAGGTCCTTCTCATAAATATTGTAATTGTCCAGTGATAGAAAGAGAAAAGACAGCTAGAGATATTTCCAGTTTTCTGGTTAGTACAGGAAGCTTTAACTTGTCTGCAAGCTGAGCCTGGGAGATAATAAGAGAATATCTGAACAGTATCTTCATCGTTATGCCATCCCATAAAGGGATGACAGCACAGTATAAAACATGCAGATTTAGCAGACAGAGCTCCATGAGAAGAATAATAATTTTGTGTTGGTTTGTGCCACATTTAATCTAAAAACCGTCTGTGACAAACATACAGTAGAGTCTACAGTACAATCAGAAGTGTGTGTGTGTTTCTGTTGGGTATACATTTGGAATTCAAAGCACACACACAGTGGCGAGGGACAGCTTGTCTAACTGCTGTCAAAATTAAAGTTTCCTACATGGTTTCACTGCAGTCGAATTCAGCTTGAGCTAAAATGGTTTCTGTCATTATTGGAGTTACAGTAAGATAATGGATTTAAGTCATTGTGCCTGTCTATGTCTGACTGCACGGGTGAGTGTGTTGGTAGCAGCGATAAATGTTATCTGTGAAATAAATGAAATGGTGAAGTGAATTGCAGGGCAAACCTAAAGATAACACCTTGTGGCAGCCAGCAGAAAGGCAGTAGGCTTCTCATCACCTTTAAATCACTTTTTATGGCTGTTACCCCATGCAGCAGGTGAATACCAGAGCAGCATCCACACAGACACAAGGCAAGAGAAGCTCTCACCTCTAGTAATATATAAGAACGGGTAAAGGCAATTACGGTTATCTTAATATTTCCATGTTTTTGTAAAGTAGAACATTAAGATGCAAAGCTACATCCCACCACTGTCGAATGATTAATTAAGATGCCAATAGGAGACTTATTGTAGGTTGAACTGATTAGAAGGGTCAGAGGCTTCAGGCACCCCTGCTCTGCTGAACTATAGTTGAGACCCTGTTAATAAAGCAGCAGACCAGTAAGACACAAAGTGCAGAAACACACAAAGAAACACAAATGGCAAGTAGGGACAGAGACATGCATTAAGACAGTTACATAAATGTTCGTTTCGATGCCAGAGAGGCAAAGACACTTCAATCTGTTTTCTACATCTAATATAGGAGCCAATTTGTTCTCCTCTATCAGCGCATTCATCATATTTAGCATCAGTGTGTTGCTATCGTACGTCATTGCAAACCAGATCTAGATACATGTATATCATCATAACAGACAGGATGTCCCAGTTTTGGCATTGTCTGGTCCAGCTGTTGGCTGTTTCTCTCTTTGTTTCAAGAGGTTGAAGGGTGAAGCTGAGATCTCACAGATGCAAAACACCTGAGCAAGCTGGGCTCAGGATCTGGCAAATTAGGCCTGCATCAGTCCTCCTGTGTTGCTATTTTACCTACTTATATACACTCAGTCACACACCTGCGATGCATACAGATATACTGCTCTACTATAGACAGACAAGTAGAGGAGTTTAACCCTTTAACCCCTGATGTGTCTGTGGTGAGCGTTCTCAGTGATTTATTTTAAATATTCATAAAAATTCAACCGTTTGCTTAATTGGAAAAATTACAAAATGCACTGAGAGAATCGACCTTGTGCTTTCCATAGACACTTGAGCATGCTCAGTGCACCCCCTGCTGCCTGTGGAATGGAGGGTAAAACACAGACCAGTGAGTGAGACTGACTGTAAAAATAGATGGTTTGGGCTAGTTTTTTTTTTTTTTTTTTTTTTTTACACTGGTTTCCTGTTGTTTTTTGTTTGTGTTGTGGTGATTTTCCTTTATTTTTCTTGACTGTGTTTTTACTGAGTTTTGATCATGTATCTGCTTTTTGGAGTTCAACCAGGTGTTAAAAAGCAGGTGGACTGATTTAGAAAAAGAGAGCCCCAAAATAAAAACTACTGGACCAGAATCCAAATACTTGTTGTTCAGTGTGTTCCAGTTCACAGTTCATGTTCATCATCCTAAACCTCTTATTGATGTACATTCTGAGTGCCTTATTTAGTAAAAACCTGTAAAACTTCAATTTCTCTCTCTGTCTTTTTCTCTTATTCCACCCTGTTTTGACCTAAAACACACAGTAAAGCAAAAAACACTGCAGAAAAGGAGCACGAGCACATACTCATAGCAAATTCATAGCGGCACATTTTATTGGCATAATGTCTCAGGGGTTAAAGGGTTAGAGGAAGGATGGGTTGAACTGGTGTGGAGTTGGAAGCCAAAACGTCCACCTGGTGCTCCTCCTCTTCCAGTTGGGTTGGTTTGAGCCTCTGATTAGGATGCCTCATGGAAGCCTCCCTGGTGAGGAGTTTCAGCTCCAGTATGTCCAACTGGGAGGAGGCCCAGGAGAGATTATACCTCTTGATTGGCTTGGGAACACCTTAGCATCCCCTCCCAAGAACTGGAACTGGAAAAAAGAACTGGAGGAGTGCCTGAGGAGAGGGAGCTCTGGGTGTCTCTGCATAGGCTGCTGACCCCCTGACCCGAACCCAAGCAAGCAGGGGTTAATGGATGGATGATAGACAAACTTGTTGATGCTTTAACCCATAAAGACCCAGTGGTACTTTTGTGTCAGTTCCCAAATTAATTTTTCTCTATATTTAACCTTTCTTAAGTGATTTATCACCATTTAATGTCATGTTATCCTCTTTAGTTTGAGTTTTATCAGTATAAATCCTGTATGTTCCTATATTTATTTCACTGATCATGTAGATGTTCATTAAAGCTCAGAATAAATTCAAACGGTTATTATATCAAAACAGAGAAAAACAAAGAAATAGTGACTTTTTCAATAAAATATATCATTTACTGAATATAAACCCAGTGTCTCCATCCACTGTCATTGATTACTGGTGAATCAATGTTGTAGAAGATGACGGTGTTTCCACGGTAACTACAGAGCCTCTGAACGTCCAAATGGGTC
>JAPQRQ010000023.1:11014432-11031475 GCA_037367365.1 Apogon talboti
GGGGGGGGCATTTGTAAAATAATCCCCACATCTCGATCATCTCATCTGAAAGTTACGTGTGAAGTAAGTTTGTATAGTAATTTATAATGTTAACAGGTTAAAGTACATTGTTAGGGTCGGACACCTGAGCCTTCGAGACATGTACTGACCAACGTACAGGCCAGACTTGTACCTGATGTGCATCTCAGAAGCGTTTTACAAAGAAAACACTCACAGATCTAAGTAGGTATGGGTACATATTACAAAATTTAACACAATACAGAAAAAATGTCATTTTGTACTTTACATTTTTGCTTTAAGAATTTTCCTGTTGTTGATTGTTTATCCTGTTTATTTCTTATAGGGGATGAGAGGTAGTGTGATCACCACAGGGACTGGCTTCTCTGTTCCCATTGTTGGCTATGATTTTCTCATTCATTCTTCCACTATAACTGCAAACATGATAATATCCTGCATTGGACAGATAGCGTAAAGACAAATACACCCGGTAGAGATGGATGCACCAAAGAAAAGTCCACATTTTCACTTTTATTAAACATTATGCCAGAGAATATCAACAGGTTTATAAATATGAGCAAATATCGAAAAGTTGACCTTTTGCAGAAGGTGTTTGGAGGAACAAAAGACGGAGGCTGTGTACACACAGTGTAGTCTGGCATCACTAAAAAAATATACTTTTAATCAGGGTATGCGCAACTGCATGTAAACAAGAATATTACTGCATTCTCATTAGTCATGTAAACAACTTATTATGAATTAATTTTTTTTTCACAATAAAGGCAGTATCTGGAATATTTTGTGCATGTAAATATAGTCATAGTTTTAGGAGGTGTCATGCTTCCCTCCTTCACTACACTTTGTGTTTTACCTACTCTAGCCAACATTTACCATGCCAGACTTTGTAGACCTACTGATCTATTAATAGATACAAATTACTATGTAGTTGCCTTAACATATTGTAATGAAACACTGCACATTACTTGCAGACTACTTGTGTCTCACCGACCTTTGAGACAGGTTGTGACAGTCTTTGGACCACTCAGTTTAGTTTTGATAGTTAACAGAATGAGGCTGTAATAAAAGAGAAAGTATGCAACGATGTGGTTCACAAAAATGTCTGAATGTATTTCTAAATAAATCAAAATACAACATTTTCTATCTCATACCAACGTATTTTATTGCCTAAACCTAAAATAATTTTGAAGCTGGGATGCGGACTCTTCTCCCCAGGATTTTTGTTTGCAACCCAACCGAGCCCCGACCACCACCTTCTTTTACTGAGGAAAGGCAAAAAGCAACGGATCCTTCAATGACAATTTATTTTAATTATAAGTGGGCTGTCAGGGCCTTCTCTGGTAACCCTGAAAAAAATAATCTAAATTAAATTTGTTTTCGTATAACTGAATTTGTTTCTCAAACTAATTTAAATGCGCCTGAAATGTATCTGAATTAATTTTCTTGTTCACTTTTCTGTACATAATACACAACAAACTGCTATGTTTATTTGCTGGTGGGACTGAGGAGGAATTTCCTATATTGGGAATGTCATCTAAATGCATCACAGGTCCTTACGCCAGTCTGACGCTGCATGTTGATGGCACTTTTTAGTGATCAGATCATCATCCAATGAGATTCTGATGTGAAGTGACAGACCGCCACAGGGGCCCTCTGATATTTGTGCTAGTTCCAGGTGTCTCCTTCACTTTCAGCTTGAAGCTTTGGCGGATTTTGGGTGAGCTAACTCAGCTGAGGGGAAATAGGATGGTTTCTGCATTCACAATGTTGTCTTGGCTCATCTTCAAACGCCTTTGCTGGGGACGATAAAGGATATAATCACCAGAGGAAGACTTTCACCTAAGCTGGACCTTACCAAGGCAAGCAAGCGTTTTGTGCAACACTTCAATGAAACCAAGATTAACTGTATGAGTGGTTAACAGCTTAGCACAGATCAGACTTTATACCTGGTCATGTTTAGAGTTTACACCACTAAGAGTA
Source organism: Apogon talboti (assembly GCA_037367365.1). Lineage (NCBI taxonomy): Eukaryota > Metazoa > Chordata > Actinopteri > Kurtiformes > Apogonidae > Apogon > Apogon talboti. The sequence continues at coordinate 11,016,428 of JAPQRQ010000023.1, forward strand.
ATGGAATAAGTCTGGGTTAGGCTTCACCCCAGACATCTAGCAAACATCAGACCTCCGAAACTGTTCCTCAGATGAACGGTGATTGACACTTTTGACTGTACATTTTGCTGTTCATATACCATTGCTTATTGTTAAAGATGTATTTAATTACACGGGTCTACAATGTTTTGGAAGTTATTAAATGTACTAAGCCTTCCATTCTTTGATGAGAATGAATTGGAAAACAAAGCACAAAAGGGCTGTTTGACTAATTGTGTTGACTTTTATTGTGGAAGCATTTTGTTTGCAGACCAGTGTTAATGGTATTGCAGAAGGTGTCTGATGCTATCAGGTGTATTAAGTGAACTCAAACTCAGATACCCCTGACAAAAGTTTTACTACTCAGGCTGAATTCTTATAGCTATAGCAAAGGGAATGGATTGAACTAACTAACTTGTTACGTTTTTATCATAGAACTAAGGTAGTATGCAGGTATTATTGTGTGTCTGGTGACCATGCTGTTACCATTAAATTGTGGAGTGTTTGTATTCTGGATCATTGGCTGGAAGGGCATATAAGATACTACTTCTGCACACTTTAGGTGGAAAAAAAAAACTCCACAATGTATAAACTTGTTAAGACTCCCCAGTTACCCACTCGACGTACAAGGCTACTACACCTGCAATCACTGTTAACCTAAGCTATAAATATTACATTGAAAGCCAACTTTATTGTCTGTATCCTCACACAGTATTTGAGTTTCAGCACATTGCTCAGTGGCACATACAGAACATTCCCATAGGTGTTAAAAAACAAATGACCTGGCGTAGTTTTACTTTGATCCTCAGAGGGTACTCGGTCTAACTCTTACCAATTGTGTGCTCATGTTCTCATTTTTTAAAGCGCTCACTCGTTCTTTTTCCGCCTCCATCTTTCTGTCCCTGGCTCCTCAGTCATTTTTGGGTCCTGGGGGGGTGGGGTGGGGGTGTTCAGAATCTAGGACACATGAAATATTAAAGAGCTTCTTGGGAAGACCTCATCATCAGCATATGTTGCTCTCCTCTCTGGTTCAGTCTCTCTGTTTCCTGTGAAACAATTCCTCCTACACATGGCACTCATTCAGACTCCCCTCATTCATTCATTCATTCATTCAGACAAACAAATATGGGTCGCTTACCTTAAAAACTCTCAGTTGTTTGCATTAGTGACGTTATTCCCTTGTGATCTCTTTGGCACCATTAAGCATTTAACCTATTCAACAGCACCACCCCCTCACTGGCATATACATTCCTGTATGTATTTTAATATCTGCTTCTAATTACTTTGTATTTATGCAAAATGGAAGATTCTTTAATAAATTACATTCACTTGATGGTTCAAAATATTAAAATGCCAAAAGTAGATTGTAATTAGAGCCAGAGTAATACTATTATCTGCTGAAAGAAACAGAATTAGAAAAGTTTTTTGTGCTACTTCATTAGGCCTGTCCTCGTGTTCTTTCCTCTCTTCTGTCTCTTTACTCCTGTCCTCACATCTTCGGCATTCTTATTAGGTTCTTATCCATGCTAGTTTGTTATTTTCAGGTGGTTCCAGAAGTGAAAAATGTCCGCTGCTTCGAGGTACTGAATCACCCACTTGGGAAATGAAAAAGAGACGAGCGAGAGAAAGAGAGATGAGAGCAAGAGATGGCCCATAAAGGTAAACTGGGCAAATGTCCAGACTTTAAAAGTCGTCTTTCATAGGGAAATGGCTTCATCAGATAAACAGGTGTGCTGATGTAGAATGCCAATAAGCAAGGCATCCTACTTGAGGGATTTATAGACAGAGGCTAATACTCAGAGTGTTTTTTGACCTTCAGGAGCAGTCTGACACTCTGTTAAGCCTGCCCCAGTTAGTTTCATTTGGCTATAATTGCCTTAATGGCCAGCAGACACGACGAAGGGGCAAAGTTTCCTCTTAAGGCAGACTTGTTCATGCAGGGCCTGCTGCTTTACGAAGTGGGACTCTTCTCTTGGTGGAGTGAGGATGGAAAGTCTGAAGCTGTTTGTTTGTTTGGGACAGAAAGGAAAAAAGTGATTTTTCCCTCCCGGGGCTGAGCAGTTTCCTAAACACATTTGGAGTGTTTTTCTCAAGTGGCTCAGCAGCAATCTGTGTATGTGTGTGTTTGTGCGTAAGTGTGTGCACCACAGCTACATTTTGTTGATGATGCTGTCACTGCTGTTGGCATCTTGGATGCATCCCAAAGTCTCTCCAGGCAAAAGAAGGGGACGATATATCTCCTCTTGCGTCAGGCACATGCACAATCACACACCAGCACACACAACCTGTGGCCTCCTCCCTCCTCTCTTCTCCCATGTGTGGCCTTGGTGGGCTGTCTGGGCTCTGGTAGGAACAGAGAGTGTGTAACTAAGCACATCCTGTCAGACAGTCATGCTATCTTCCCCTGGTCCAGACCTCGCCTTCCCTTCATGCTCCGTTTGCCTGTTATTCTCAGGAGGCGGCTGCTCTGAATAAGAGCCCCCGCAGTAAAAAAAAGCAGGCTGTATTACATTACAGCTACACACGTCAACTTATCCCGCCTCGGTCATGAGGTGGATCGTGCTTATCTCAAGATAATTTGGTTATATGTTGTAACATGAAAAACTACAGGTCATTCATAATTTGATCTGACGTTGAAGAAGGTCATTGTTACAGTATTAATATTATTGTCTAAGTTTGTGTTGGAGTCTTTTCTGCTGGTTGTTTCTTGATGTTAGTGGACCTTATTTTCATTTTGATGGTTGCCATTTTTACTGCTGTAGAAGAGCTGAAGAGCGGCAATCAGGGACTTGGGAGAAAGCATAAATGTTACCCCTTGGATAACATCTACCTCACAACCTTTACATATAAATCAGCTTCCAGGCTGTTATCATAAATGTAGGAAACCATGAAAGTCAGGAAAGGTTCTCATTTTAAGGTACATTATGAACTGTCACACGTTGGAAATAAAATAGCAGTGAATACATGTACATTTTTTCACATATATTACATACTGTCCCACTAAGGCCAAGGTGGCAGAAATGCTAGTGTACAATACCACAAAGGCGACCACCTCCCTGCAGACCAGCCTAATAGTGCTTTTGAACCTTTCACATGGAACCAATTGCTGAGTCATGCTGCATATTTCCATTTCACAAGAATTATATAGTTGCATTTCACCCATAATTTTGAGTCTAACCACCATCTTTTGGACTAAATATGCAGTTACAGGTTTGGTGCAGTTTCTATTTCTGCTATATAGCTAACAGCATTGCGATTTAAGTTAAATAAGGCTGAAAACTTCACTGATGGGAAATGGCTGTAATAATTATATATATATTTTCTTTGCTTACATGTTGTGAACTGTACTGTGCTGCAAAACATGCACGCTTTAATATATTTTGGCAGACACTTAAATATGGATTAGATTTAGTTACATGTGGGAATTTTCCCTGTAAATTGTATGAATGGTACTGTTTATTATTAATTATAACAAATCATTAAACAAATGCTCTTTTCACTCAACTGTAGACGAAGGTTGTGCAGAGCTAGAGAACTAGTGAAGCAGAGACTTCTCTGTAGTGAAATCTGTTGAGCTTCTATAGATATTTAAGTGCAACACCCCTAAATCTCTCGGAGGCTCATTGTGTTGTCAAGAACGTCACCCAAAAATTCATGCAGCAGAAGCACGCAGAGATCTTTGAATGGGTTTACGTCAATCAAGAAAATGAAACTGCCATAAGTGAGAATTTTCTCTGATCCTCTGCGTGACTGTCTGTTAAAGTTACTCCAGGCCGTTAATGTGGTTACAAAATGATTTAAAACCACATGCATTTTCATCATTTATCTATGTCAGTGGTAGAAATTAGCTGTTACATAAAAAAAGTACCATCAAGTGGGATCACAGAGCCAGGGGAAGAGAACAAAAAAGTGAAACTCTACTTCTCACTATATCAAGATAACTTACAAAGTAGCAATTTCCTTTTTTTAATGATATTTCATTTGTTGTTCTCCCTATTAATTTTGTGCTACAAAATTGGAAATATGCCACAAAGTCTAATTCCATTAAATATTACTATATAACCAGGCCTACAGGCAATTTTGAGGTTTTGCTTCTCATTCTCTCATTCTCTACAGCAATCTGAATGTTATTTGAGTATTAGGTAAGACTGGCTTCAGGCATCTCCTCCAGGAAGTATTCTCATGAAGACCACTAACGATGAGCTGTAGGGTAATGCTGCAAATAATGATAATTTCTAATGCAGATGAAACCTGATGAAACCTGACATACCATCATCAAATATATTTTTGGTCCAGAACACAAAGATATCATTTCATTACAAGAAAATTCTAATTTAAGTTTGAATCAGATTTTTTTTAAATTACATAATTCTAAAATACTGATTATCAATGATCAGACTAGATATTTATTAACTCCTAACTAAAGTCAACAACTTGTGGATTAATTGATGAAATGTTGTAGTTCTACTGTATGGTTTGCCCAGGTCTGTGGATGAAAATGCATTTTTCATCTTGCCTCAGACCTCTTTTTACTGGTATGATACCACTCTGACCTGGATAAGCAGCTTGAAAATGGATATCACATCCTGCAAGCTTTTGTGCTGGTAGTAAGTGGAAATGGCAAGAAATTGGGTTCCTACCACTTCTAGCAGAACAGGCTGAACAGGCTCTACCAAAATAAATCCACAACCCTGTGATCACACGATAAAAAGAGACACTTCATCAGTGACAAAATCAACATATATGTTCTTAATTGTACAGAATGATTGAGAAAAAAACAAAAACACAATATCAAATCATGAATTTTAATGAAGAGCTTTTTTTCCTGCTAAGTTGTGTGTAGTTTTTGTAATTTTGTCACAATATAACCTTGTTAGAAATTGCTACTGATACCTGGGCAGATGGTGATACATAGTAAATGGAATCATGTTTAATTTATCACTATGTTCTTTAATGCAGGCATATTTCCAATCTGGAAATCAGTGTCTTTGTTCTCCCTCACTTTACAAATGCCAACCAAAACTTGACTCAGTTAAAACTGAATTAATATAGAATCTTTTGAACAATATTCCAGTAGAGAGGCAGTCCCATCCCTTCTACTTTGCCCCATGAGACTTAACTTAGGAAAAAAAATAGGAACTTTCAAAGGCAAGAGACAAATAAGTTTTTGTTCTTATTTGAATTCAACTACACATTCAGTGTTTGCCTATTTAGATTGTAATTTTACACATCATGAAAGTCACAGTTTGCAGTAAAGAGAGTAAAGTAAGAACTACTTTTGTGTGAAACAGGCTCTGTGGACATCTCTTGTTGTCCTTGATACATATCACCAACAGCTCTCAACACAAAAAAAGGCTTTTACTTCAACATCTGTCACCTTGATCTTCAAGAGTGTTGTAAAACACTATTAAAAGTCTGGCACATAGATGTTTGGTCATAGTGAAGCTGTATAGACAGCTTCAGTGCCTCAGAACAGACATGATAATGATGATGATGATGATGTCACCTCTGCAACTTGTGGATGTGTAGTCTTTGAAAATAAAACTGTGTTCCAACTCTCAACTCAATGAACAACAGTCAGAGTAGTGGTGGTAAAACAACAGGGTAAGCTGCATGGGCGCCGGAGCCATTGTAAGTGAGTGGGACAAGAACCACCCACTTAATGTCTGGAAACGGTGGCATTTTCAGCGTCCTGTCACTAAAATCCATTCCGTGACCCTTGATCTTTGAGTGAAAGGTTAAACATAATCCATGCCACGTTTTTGCTCCTACCTCGTCTGCCGCATCGCGCTGACTCCAATCCATTCCGTTACATTAAAATTCCGTATGCCACGTTTTCACTACTCTGTGACTATCAGTCCCAGGTACGCTAACATAGTTCGAATCAATTCATGGGAGTCAGACACGGGACTTTTTTGCTGTCACTGCCATCTTTAGGACCCAGTGCACACAATGGCTAGTCAAATAGCAGCGGTGTGAGCTGGGCGTGACCATTTACGTGTCTCTGACACTTGGTTGGATATTCCTCCTATCAGTAACCCTTGGGACGCTTTAGGTTGGCCGAGTTAGGTGTCAATCAAAAGGTACTCTATCAATCTTTACCGGCGTCACCGGCAGAAAAAGTAAATCATGGAAGATATCTTCGAGGAGAATGGGAAAAAAATCACCAATATTGATCTCAGGTTGGACAAATATTCACGCTGTTTCTCTGCCTTTGTGGATCTTACGTGTGTTTTGGACCGAAGTACTTTACTGGATTATATTCGCTGGACTGTTAATCAGACCAGATTTGTTGGGATCGATGGATGTTTGATCTGCAGACATCCTTCAAAAGTAAGAAAATACACATTTATCATATTTTGCTTTTGTGGAAAACAACCTTTTGTGTATGTGGTGATGCTGTTGCGCTTCAGAATGGTTTATATGTTCGGAAAGACGAGTTTGTTAGCTTTCATTTGACATGCAACAAGTGGAGGTGCTTGAGAGAGCCGTGGACATGGGTGTTTAAAATAATATCGTCTACGTCCTGGGACCAGGACATAAGGTTGTTTAGGGGTTGGTGATGAAATAGCTGTGACTGATCTCTGCAACGTGATATCATGACTGACGTAAAATACACGCCACTTTTAATTGCCATGTTATCTGTAGGCAATATAAGCTTTCCGCGTGTATGTTCACGCCGTTATTAGGACCCTGTCCAACCTGTATCGATGTCAAATACCACGCACTGAGGGTCAGGGTTTGAGTTATGTGAACCGGAGATCTTGGCGTCAATTGACACGCTATCAAATGGTATTGAATAATACACGAAAGGCCAAAAATGTGTAGGTATAGCACGCCAAATGCTATAAGAACTGGCGTGACATACAAGGCCATTTATTGAGATCAGTCTGTCATTGCTTAGTCTGGAGTGTTCTGGTCTCTCCTGATGGCAAACAGACACTTTTCTGTTCGGACGGTTTTTGGGGATGTTGTAAAATTTGTGGCCCGTTTTCTTTGGCTTGCTGTTGCTACAGCCCACAGCACAGCAAATAGAAGGCATATTGTGTACCTTAGCTACATTCCCTGGGCGGCCCTAAAGATGCTCTGTGATGTCACATGACATCTGTCACTATAAGCTAAATTCTGTCCGCCTGTTGCTTTTAAAAGCACTATGTGATTTTTACAGCTTTGTATTACAGGGGTTTTGAGTTTGGGGTAATTGTGTCATGATCATTTCAACATTTTAAGAGGTTTTTAGGTTCTATGTGTTGGATTTAAAGTCGCCTATGTGTATTTACATGCAGACACAAAGAGCCATGAAGAAATCCTCTAAATGACTCATTGTATCATGTTCTGTCTTTTTCATATTTTCATATATGTGATCTGACTAGAGCCAACCTCTGAAGGAAATTACAGAATGGACCGAGATTTATTCTCCTGTTATAACTAGATAAAAGTATCAAAGCACGAGTTAAAATGCATCAGAATACAGGAAACAGCATCTACTCATTACAACATTTTCAAGATTATTTAAATACAGTTACAGTTCTAAAAAAAATAGAAACATTATGCCACAATGGCATAACTCTATGGAAATGATTAAAATAGAGTAACAATACATTTTAAGAAAGTTGTGACAAAACCAGTGTTTAAATTCATGAAAGAAAACAGAAAGGGAAGAATAAGGAAGTGTAGAAGCAGGTTTGGTGGACAGCTAGAGCTGGTTGTCATCTGCTTTTTCCTCAAGATATGGCCAAGATGTAGTGGATAGATGATAAAAAACAATGGGTCCCAGGACAGAGCCCTGTGGAACTCTGCTAGTAACTGGAGAGAGATGGAATTTTAAATTACCAAATTGTATAAACTGGATTAAGCCAAAAATATAGAAAATAAAACTGTTGAGTGAGGTGTTGATAATACTAACAGAAGCTAAATGGTCAAGGAGGATGCTACTAGAGATATAAAAAGCAGCAGTGAGGTCGAGGAGGATGATTATAGTTAAGAGACCTGAGTCAGCAGCCATGAGTAGGGTGTTTGTGATTTTCACTACAGCAGTTTCTGTACTGTGTCGTTGACCAAAGCCATATTGAAAATGGTCATAAAGATTATTATCAGTCAGGTGTTTGTGAATGTGTGCAGCAAGTATTTTTCAAATATTTTTAAAAGAATTGTCAGATTTGAAATTGGTCAAAAGGTATGTAATTATTGGCATCAGCACTAGATTTCTTGAGTACTGGAGTTATTGCAGTAGATACGAGAGAAAGAGGAACAAGACCAAAAATAACAGGAATGTATTATGTCAGTTATAAAAGGAAATATGGAAGGTAGACGGGCTTTAACAAGTAAGTATGAAGGGGATCAAGTAGGCAGATAGATGGTTTGGATTTCAGAATGGGAATGGATATTTCATTAACAGTTGGAAATGTAAAAGTAGATAATATAGAAGAGAGCAGGACATGGGGAGGCTGGAGAAGTTGACTATTGTCAGTGGTATGTGGAAGACAACCTCAACTGAATATTTTCAATTTTATCTCAGGATGTAAAACTGTTACTTTGAGCAGCTGAATATAAGTGAGATCCCAGAGTAGCAGATGGTTGTAAAATACTGCTAATTGTGGGAAACAGGGCGTGGGTGTTCCCTTCAACAGAGGTGATTACGTTTGTAAAGTAGACTGATTTAGCTGTGTAAAGGGCATCCTTATTAGTGCAAAATGTGGGCATCATACATGTCACTGTGAACACCAAGTCTAGTTTTCTTATGGCGGCATTCCTTTGGAAACAGTCCTTGTTTTCAGAGGAGAGAGGGTGCTCAATAGATAATGAAATCTACCATTGTAGTGAAAAACCAGTTCATCAGTGGTGACTATTTTGACTGTAATTGTCCTTGGTGAGGAGATTATTAATTCTATCAGAAAGAGTAGTCAAGCCAATTTTCTTGATATTTCAAAATGAGATGGAACGTGAATGATTTGTTTTGGATAAAGGTGTGTTAACGCTGAACTAATTTAATTGTGATAAGAGATTGGAAAATTAGATGCGGTACAGTCTAGAGGGGTTACACCAGAGCAGTAGAAAAGGTCCCGAATGTGGCCTTTGGAGTCTGTAATATGTTGCTGTAATCCAAAACTGTCTAGGCACGATAAAAATCCCTTGCAAGAGTGTTTGAGATATTATCAACATGAATATTAAAATCACCCAGTAGTGTTCTGTTAGGGGATATGGAGCAGAGGAAAGTTAAAAAAGCAGATAGTTCATTTAAAGCAATCATTTTTTGGCTTGGGTGGATGATAGATGGTGGCTGGAATAGTGGGAAGGGGACCAGTGATGTGCAAGACCATGCATTCAGATGAGACATGAGCAGGTAGAACATAATGTTGACCTTTCATTGTACAATATCACAAGACGGTCAGCCAGTAGTAGATGGAATTGAAGGCCAGTGTTCCAGCAAACAGGCATTACACAGGGAAGAAGATTGTTCAGAACACAACAGTATTTCAGGTACTGTGCTAATGCTAATGCGAGACACTGTGTATGTGTATTAGGATGGGTAAAATGCAGAGACCGAATTTCCTTATGGGGATACTAAAGCAAGTTAACCTTTAATGAGATCCATATGGCTATAAGAACAGTAGCGACAACAATAATTTAGAACACTCTCTGCGAAAACAGCTGAAGCACATACTTTTGTACTGTGGGTGTCTGACAGGTATGTGGACAGGAAACAGGTAGAGAGGTTTCTCTATGTGCTTTGCCCAGAGTTTTGTCTCTTGAACAGAACTCTATCACACTGAGAATAGCGCAGTAAGAGCACAACGGACCAAAGTTGCTGTATTTTGATACTGTTCTATCTGTGCAATCTGGGTGAAGCTGTTGCTGGCTGGAGTTACAAACTCACTGCCCAAAGGTCGACAGCCAGAAACATCCTGAACACAGCAAGCAAGAGAATAATAGAAAATACAGGCAGAGAGCAGGGTCTCAGGGTGTCAGAAGTAATGATTGAGAGGAATTAATATTGCATGAGTCTGTATATTGTTTTTTGCCTTTAATAGTCAACTGTTAAAACAAAAAAAACACAACAGTGTGGGCAAGAGTGCAGTCCAATATGCTTAACAATACCACAACTAGAATGAAAAGAATGTAGAATGTAAAGGTACAATGAAGATACGGTACATAACAAAATTAGAGAAGAAAAGATTTTTATCTAAAGGTAGAACTAAAGATAGGTTAACATAATGCTAGGCTTTAAAGGGTCTATAGACTGTGATCAGCTCCTTTGGCAGACAGTCCCAGAGGTGAGGACCATAGACACAGACTTCTCCTTCCCTGTGTTTCATTGTCCCCACTAAAAGGCCAGAGTCAGAGTCACCTGATAAGGAGGGACCGGGAGAAAGCGTACATTACAAGCATATCTGATATCTTTTCAGGTGCTAGGCCGCTGAGAGATTTGAATACCAATAAAAAGGATGTTAAAGTCTGCGCTAAAACGGAGAGGGGGCAAGTGAAGGGGCTTAAGAACAGGTGGGATGTGTGGTGCTCTGCCACTGGTCTTGGTGAGTACACGTGCTACTGCAGAGCAACTGCACCGTTTGCACTGTTACAACCCTGCGCTTGCTCTGTGATCAAACATTGAAGATGCATTAATAATGCCTATCTGAATTAAGCTATATAAAAACATTGGTGCCATGTGAATTCAGCATTCAGCATGATATTAACTTTTTAGATTGTAGCAACACATTTTGAGGATCATGAAGAATGTCCATATCTAGCCAATGAAATATACAAAATCACTGCCATTTATTATTTTTTTGTCTCTAAATAAATAATGACAGTCTGTTACGGGATACAGGTGAAATGTCATTAAATGTACCTTATTTGTGTGCATAAATATTATTGTATCAGTATCTCACAATAGCAGAGTTTCCAGTTGCTTAGTTTGCATTCAAGGTGTCACTTTCAGATGCATTAACTTAACTGTGAGTGTGTGTGTGTGTTTCGCTCATCATTAGCAGAATTACTCATTACCCAAGGGTATAAGGGCCACAGTAGTTGATGTAACAGAGGTTTCAGTGTCACATTGAATAAATGTGACTAATGATGACAGTGTCACAGTACACGAGCACAGACATATTTGCGTTTGGCTCCCCATAAGGAAATGAGTGTCCAGGGACAATTTGCTCACTAATAAAAACAACGTGCTTGTTAACATCCCCATAATTATGAGCATGTGCTATATTGAATATCTGATAGACACTAAAGAATAGACAAACATATGCAAACTGCATGTAAACACACACATTTGCATCCATGGCCACGAGTACAAACTACAGAGAGCTTTAGTAATAAAGAGTAAGTGGCCTCATTATTTCACAGCATGTTCAAGTAGGAATAATTTGGAGTACCTGGCTAGAGTCCACCAAAGGAGTCATACAGAGGGCTGTACCTTGAGCAGGATCAGAGAACTTTGTCAGTGATCCAGATAGAGGTCACCGGTCTCCATGGTCATGCGGACACTGCACCGGATAGTCTAGGAGGAATGAAGATGAATGAGCTGAGCCTGAAGGAAAAGCTGGCCCATTACTGGTCAATTTACTTTGAAACCCTTATCTGTGACAATGAGCTTTTAGTAGCGACCAAAAGCACAAAATTATGGATACAAGCTGCTGGAATAAGCTCCCTTTGCATCAAAATGCTTCCATAAGGCTCTTTGTGGATGTATTTTAGCTTGGTCCAATTTGGAGGAAAGCCTAGAAAGACCCTTAACACACTGGTAGGATTATTTATCCCAGAATGGGAATACTTTGTAATTCCCCAGGAAGAGCAGGGATATGTAGCTGGAGGGAAAGATGTCTGGGCCACTCTGCTTAGTTTAAAGCGACTAGGACCTAGACAAAGTTTTTGTTGTGCTTTGTTTTCTGGCATCATTTTGAGATATTTTGTAGAGTGCAAACTGAGCTTTACATTAATGCACCATTTCCATTTGCATCCTCTTATATTTCACATCCAAGCAGGTGAACAAATGACGCAATGATGCAGGAGGAAGAGGCTGGGGCAGAAAAAAAATGAGTCACTGGCCCAGAGTCAATATTCAAGATACAATAATGAATACACATTAGGTTCACAAAAATATCCATAAAACTAAATAGCTCTAATGAATTCAATTTCAAATAAAGCATGCAGTATCTCTTTATTGCCTCTAGTGTTTGTGTTTTTGTATAAAACAGAGCCAAGAAGTGTTTGCAAACTGCCAACACGTTTGTTATTTTCTCAGTCTTAATCCAATCTAAACTGAAGCATCAGTTTCCATTTCATTACAGAGAGGAAGACACAGCTAGGACACAGCTAGTGCAAAGTTAAAGCTTAAAATATCCTGCAGCGGTCTGAGATAATCAAAGCGGGTTGCACAGCGTTGCTATTGAGCTTGCATTGTTAGAGAAGAGTGTTTGAAAGCAGTGGAGTTTCTCCTTAACTCATCCTTTACAGTCTGATTGTCCGAGTCGTCTACCGGCAGCAAGGCAAACAAGCCTCAATCATGCGGCAAAGTGAAAGTCAATATATTCGTGAATGGATCTGAGTGAGATGCCTAAGGCCTATAAAAATAATGGAGTGTGTAACATTATTCCCGCCACCCCAAATGGAAACAGCCTTAAGGGGTGAATATCTAGCATAAGACTGCTCCACTCATCTATGCACAGCAGGAAACGCAGGGGAAAGTGGGTGCGATGCAAACGCGTACCTGTGTCGGGAGACCCGCAGCCAAATTTAGAATATTACAAAGCTCTGCCTCATTACTATTCTCCTCTCCACTATCAGCCTCCCTCGTGTTGGGTGGATGTGAGTACTTACTTGTGCATGTGTGTTTTGTGTGTGTAGTAGAAAACTGTTTTTCTTCTCCCCTGGTGAACCCATACTCACACAGCTCCTTTTATTTGCATGCATTAAGATCCTCTGTGCACCCACAAACAAAGGGGCTTCAGAGCTTATCTCCTAAGATAGAACAGAGGAAGTGTGTGTGTACAGTCTTATGGAGGAACCACTGAAAAACTCAATTTGAGTTTCTGTCTATTTAATGTATGAGTTCAGCTCAGCTCATGGAACACTTGTCTTTCCAAACAGTGACTTACACTTGATATAGATGAATTGACAAATATGTAAAAAAACAAAAAAACAATATGTGGTCAAGTCACTCTTTGTGGCAGTTCATCTAGAAAAAAAATTCACAGTGGAATCGAATGTGCTCAGTTCAGAGACAGGCCTGAATGCTCTGTGCAAAACAACATGCTCTCACACCGAGTCTCTTGCGTTGTCTTTAAGATTCAGTGTCAGGAAGGCCAAGGATGACAGTCGTCTGAAAAACACTTTCAGTCACATACTGCCACAAACACAAGGGCGCATTTGGCCTTCATCTGTATTGTTTTAACAAAAGTTTATTTTTTTCCACATTGATTCTTCACCTTCGCTGACATTGTTATTCACGCATGTTGTTGAATGTGACAAAATGCTATAATACACTACAACTGCAGTGGTGCACAATCAGTATACATTATCAGCATACTTCTTATACATTTAAAACAATGCAGCACTGAAGAAGCCTTACTCTAAATACAGATGCACTCCAATGACATAACCAACAGTAAGTGTGTGTTTAATACATACAGTCAAGGTTATTGAACAAAAAAAAAAACGACCACTAAATACATAAATGCCCTGTAAATAAAGGAGTCAGTGTGTAAAATATTTTGGTGGTGGGGCACATGAATCAATAGGTCGAGTGGAGTGGGAGTGTGTAACCAAGACTACACACAAAATAAACCCAACAAAACACACCCTACTAAAACTCAGCCACAGTAATGATAATAAATCAGATCATACCATCAGAAATGATCAAGTGAACTTACATTATATTACCAATTTAAATCTGCAAAAGAAGGGGCATAAAAATGAGTAGGAGATCTGGACCTTTCGAGAGAAACCAAAAACGTACCACTTCCATGCAGAATGGCAGGGATTTTTTTTCACAGTATCATATTTGAAGTGCGTTTGATCTGTCAATCTCACAGGAGAACCCTTACGGCCTTCTACGCCTTCAGAGAAGGCCTAGGAAATTTCAGGATTAAATTCTATGAATATTAACTTTAGAAAATAGTTATTATTTTTAAATTTCTATTTCCAGTTTTCGTGAAGTTTATGTTGAGCAGGTTGCTTGTTGCAAGAGTTGTTGATATCATCGTCATTGTTAATTAGAGGATTGCAGCTGTTGAGCGCTTTCAATTCATCATACTATTGTTTGTTGGGTTTTTTTTGTCAGTGAAGATGTCTTTTCTTGGCGGTGATTGCCGAGGTGAAGGCCCAGCAGTACTGCTCACGGTTCTCTACTGACATATACACACTCTTCACTCATGTACACCTTACACTACTGACTTCACAGATTTCTCACACCTCATAATGTGAATATTTAATTTGATCATTTAATGTGGTTTAATTTGGCCTAATGTGGTTCAATAAAGAATTTATTTGAACATCTACATGGTGTTGCCTCCCTGTTTGTTGTGATCCACTGAGCCAGGTCATGACGATATATAAAGATAATATCTATAAAATCCAATAGCAATTTTTAGGGGCTGTCCACATGGAGATGAGTTTAGGTGTCTCGTATAGGCATTTCATCCACATGGAACCAATTTTTTTTGTCAGATTTGAACAAATCTCAAAATGCCACCCTTGCATTTCCACGTTTACAAGCCATTTTTTCTGAAACGATGATGCCATAGCCCCACCTCTGCCTTCACCCCCATGAGCTAACTCTGCCAACAACAGAAGCAATGTCAGATTTTTTTTTTTCTCAAATTGTGTTTTCAGCACAAGTTTTATATGTATATTTTCTGTTTTGGCATATTTCTGTGGCAGCATTACAGCACCCCCTATAGGCTTATCATACTGCATATACTACAGTGTTCTCAGTGGTTTGTGTAGACCAGGGGTGGGCAATCCTGGTCCTCGAGGGCCGGTGTCCTGCATGTTTTAGATATTTCCCTCTTCCGGCACACCTGG
>JAPQRQ010000023.1:11037454-11060609 GCA_037367365.1 Apogon talboti
ACCTCAAATCATCAATGTTACATTCATGTACACTGGAGCAGCTACAGGATGCAGCTTTACTCAGACTAAAGCTGGCTGATTATTTGCTCCTCAGAAATGCTGTCTACATGATGTAACACTTTCCTTCTTCAGAAATATTAGATCTATTTTTAATAAATTAATAGTTTCATCTTCAGTACAGTGTTGCTCCTACAGGCTTGTTGGCAGGGTTGTCAGTTAGTTAGCTAGCTTGTCTGAGTTTTCAGAGTACATTAAGGACTGCGTTGCAAAGAGAAGCAATGAAGATCAAAGGGAGGGAAAAGGGAGCAAAAAGGAGGCTGGGGTTTTCAGCAGTCATAGGCAATTTAATGGATATGCCGGGAGACCCCAAATTGTCAGTTTTCCCACCTGATAATCAGATATGATGCTTAATTTTTTTTCTTGTTTTTGTCAGTAAATCCCATGAAATCTGTTTGATGTATCAGCAGACTTTTAAAGAGAATAAACATAAGCTCAGAGACAGGGAAATCTCAATGGGTTTAAACATTAAATTTCTCTGTATTCAAAAATGATGTCAGAGACAGGGACTCTCAATAGACATTTAAAATGTAAATTTCTTGCTAAAAATTGAAAGTGCAAAGTAAATGAGGACTTTTTCCACAGTACATTCAAAAAGAAAATTTTCCTGATCTATGTATTCAAAAATGATGTTATCAACTGAATGAATTATCACAGTGAAGCTGCAGAAGGCATAAGTCATGAAAAGATGCTACAAGTGGAAATATGCACCATGCTCCTGCACCGCAGCCCACTCCGTCATATACAGAACACATAGAACTGATAGAGAGACATGGAAAAGTGTAGTGAGAAGTTTGTATGATGTGAACATCCAATGAACCCAATGCAGTTTGCACAGTATGTGTATTTTTACCTGGACACTTGACATAAAACCAGAAAGATAAAGGATCTGGATCAGACAGACTGGAGACATACTGCATATGAGACTGCAGGTGATGTGAATCCAATACTGTTTCTGTTGAATGGCCCTTTATGTTAATATATTCAATGTATTTATTTTACTAAACAGGAGGTGCAACAGTCCCAAGTGGCATTGCCATTGCTGCTAATAGTTTTAATGAAAAATACTGTTTTGTGTCTTATTTCCATTATGCTGTGTAAAGGCCTTCAGTCACTGCCTTTATGACAAACATGACAAAATATATTAGTAATCAAAATACCTTGTCACAGGTGAATATCTAAAGCCTGACACAGAGCCACAAGACGGTTCAGAAGTTCTGTTTCCTTTCAGTTCTCTTGATTTTTCAATTGTTGAAAGAACGCAAAATATTGCCTATTGAATATTGCCTAACATGTGTAGTAATGTAAAGGTTGCAGGTTAAGATTCTAAGTATAATATATAATTTGCTACAGAGGTTGCACTTATGTTTATTTTATGTGTGTTAAACTTATACTTGACTTAACCCTCATTTTCTTTTCTTTTGCCATCCTTCCCACTACTCTTTGCTCCTCCCTCCCCTGCAGTACCAAAGTGCATTAGGGGAGATTAATAGAAGGTAGTCATGTTACAAATCATTCGTTGTGCATTTTTCTATTCATCCTCCACCTCCTGCTCACTCTTTACCTCCCCCATATCTCTCATCTTTTTCTCATTCTCTTCCTCTCACTCTCTCCATCCACATCTCTCTCTCTTTTTTCTCTCACTTCCTTCCCCTCATGCACAGCGACGTGGTGAGATTGCTGGCCAACCTAAAAGAGTAGACCATTTATCTATCTCTGAATACTGGAGACCTGCCACAGGTGCAGTGGAGCCCAATAAGTCTTTCTCATACAAATACACATGCTTGCTTTTTCTGCTAAGGGGCCTTTGTAGTGTGTGTGTGTGTGTGTGTGTGTGTGTAGGTGAGGGTGTGTGTGTGTGTGTGTGGGAAGGCATTTTATATGTGTGTGTGTGTGTGTGTGTGTGTGTGTGTGTGTGTTTGAGCCTGTGCCATCATTGGGATGCAGGTGAGATAAATAGTGATGCTGGGCAACCTTTAAAACTGGCACTGTAGACAGTCCTTATCCAACACGCCCCTTCAAGTCCAGCCAAACTGCCTCTCTTATCACACATACACACACATTTTTCCTGCTTTCCTCCACCCCTTTCTTCTGCTCTTTATGCTTTATGTTTAGCTCTCCTCGTTCCTTCCACAAACCTGCCCCGCTTCCTTTCTTCCCTTCTTCAAACCCATCTCCGCCTCCTGTCTTTGCTTTCCCGTGCCAGTGTGCAGCTCATATTTGTTTTCTTAGCAGCTTCCTCGGTGGGGGTTTTGTATTGGCTGTAATAAGTTGTATCACTGCTCTGTGCCACCTGTGTCAGCTGGCACTCTTCCCCCTCCGCCTCACGTCACACACTGAGTTCTTAATGCATTTACATCCCGACCACTGGGAGGCAAGTAGGAGGTTGCTCTGATGTGCATGTTTATGAGAAAATATTGTGTATCTTTGTGTTAACTGTGTTTGTTGATGTGCTCGCGCATGCCTGAGCATCTCATCCCTGCATTGTCATATTCATGACGGAGTCTGTCTCCATGAATTTAAATGCAGTGTTATCTGTGGCAGCTGGTGACAGTTCTGGGTATGACTCCTGTGCTCCCTAACCACCAGACGAACATTGACTTACATATTTACCTGCTAACCCAGCTCAATGACTGCAACTCAGTTTCTACTGGGACACACAGACACACATCTCGTCAATTTACCTATTCACACCAAACAAATTTTATTGACTAGCTTGTGTGTGCAACCCAATAATGTCTGTGCTGGTCTTATTAATGCAGCTTTCAGCCTCATGAGACTGACTTGAATAAAATTGTACTGTACCTTTGATAACTGTTTCCATATGAATGAAGGGAATATGTACTTGATCTGGTTGATGGTTTTGGGCTTTGATTCAGTACGTGCCCCTCTGGATCGCTGTGGTTCCTGGGGTGAATCCTCAGCAGCAGCAATGGACCTAAAAGACCGTCTGACTGATGAAAGAATGTGATGAAATGATGTGATATCCCTTCAGCTGATGAACTAACAGCTAAATTATGATCTGATGCAACCAGCTTTCTCCTAACTGACTGAGTGATTGACAGACAGAACACGCAGCCTCTTATCAATGGCGCACACTGACAGAGAGGACACTCAAAAGCTATTACACTGGGGATGTGTGTCAACAATCTTGTCTGGAAAATGACACACTGGATGCATTTATCAGCACAAAATGTTAATGTGAAGAGTTGTGTTGGCAGTGAGAAAGACAATCATTCATATCCAGCACTGAAAGTAATCAACGCCTCGTAGGTGTTAAAAAACAAACAAACAAGCCAACACAAACAGTTCAGCATAGAAAGACTTTACAGGACGTTGTTGCCATTGAGGTGAATGGTCTGTACAACACATCAGTGCTGCACTAATGGTTTGTCACACTAACAGAGCAGCGGGAGCAAAAGTGGCACAATTAGATAGCTGCTGCTAACTTGAACAGGCAAGTTCAATGGAAGGGGGCTTCTGTGTGCTGTACTGTGTGACGTGAGGTCAGCATGTGAGACTGTCAGTATGCAGGCAAACGGAGAGGAGCAGAGTAAGATCGGCAATGTTGCAGCTGAACGGGATTTCCCTGCAGTGGTAAGGGAGGCAAAAAGGGAAGATTTCCTATCATAAAACTGGCCCAGACTTATGTAATAACATGATTATATAATTGACACACATAACTATGAGTTACATCTGAGCTGCGGAACAGACTATTAAGTGTGTGTTTATTGGGATATTTGGACATGTTTATATCTTTGTCTCGTCAATCAACCAAATTATTTGTATATTAAATAGAAACAAGCAGCGGGAAAGGATTAAAAGGTCATTAAAGCCTTTATGTGACCTGTACATAAAGAGAGCATAATAAGCCATTTTCAAGTCTACAGTGTCATTCTGGGACTCCTGATCTGTTATGCAGATCAGACTGACCCCAAGCCCACTCTGTTCTGAATGACCAGCTTTTGTGAAGTCAGCACACTTACCCACTCACCTCTAAGTGTCTGCATGCTCATAATGTGTAACTATATTCTATTTCCATAGCAATGTCCCTGTTAAACAACTCGGGGCCTTTGCTGAACAAAGGCAGTGTGATAGAGTGATAAAAATTGTCAGCTTGCTTATCTACCTGTTTAATTTTATAAAGCCAATGCTCCATTGCACAACCACTCAAGCCAGGAGGTGGAGTTGAATAAAAACACCAAATTTAATTGACATTAATCCAAAATTTGCATTAAATAAATTAAAGTCATTATGCAAGTTTAAGATATAGTTCCCTCCTGCAAATTTGCTCCATTAATTGAAATGGGGCTTTAATACTCCGTAAAGAGTGTATAATTTAAGTTTTTGTATTTATTAATACAGGGCTGGGGGTGATGTTTTAGCCAGTAGTTTTGCTCACATCTCTGTAAGTTGTATTTTGTGAAGACAAGTAGTCTGGGGCATTGGGGAGATACAGCATCCCTGCTGTATTGAACAGATGCTCAGAGGATGGGGATTTTTCATCCACTACCAGGCAAACAAGCTGCTGTGTATCAGCAGAGCCGACCCGCTGGGACAGAAAAAAAAAAAAAAAAAAGCTGAAAAAAGCCCCCCCTCCCTTAAAAAAGGCGTCACTAATGATAAATGACTAATTAAAACAATTAGCAGGCATTTTTCTCATTCGCATTGTATTAAAGCTCTATGGTATGCTTTCTTGATTACAGGCATACTGTGAACAAATATTCACTTTTGCTATGCCAAATATGGCATTTGGATTTACAGAGACAGCTTTAGTGCATTTAAATAAAAGATGGGTATGTGCGTGTGTGTGTTTGTTTCCTTAAAATGTGATTTATGGTGTTTCTTTGTTTGTATTAATGATGGGGAATGTGAAAGCTGCGCAAAAAGGAATTTAAATAAACAAAGCATCAGCAGAATTGATCATTAAAACACGTTCGGTCCAATCATAATCAACACAGTGTGCAATGTGAAATGTATTAGTGCTTCTGTTTTATGTATGACTGTGCTGATCCCTATAGGAGAATTACCTTTTGGATCACTTGCCTTCAGGGAGGTCACAGTGCAGGTTCGGATAAAGGACAGCACCTACAGAGCTGGTAGACCAGATGTACATTTTGCGAGACACAGCTGCCTTACAGCCTCTATAGTCGCCATGGCTTCCTACAGGCATCAAACACTCTGCTTGTGACTGTCTACATGTTTGCCAATGTTAGTCACACTGCATGGCTGGAGGTAAAAAAAAACCCTCAAACTCACCACTCTAATATTCGATCTGTCTCTGTAATTTAAAGGGCAGCAAAAGGCAGACTTCATCATAGCCATAGGCAGCATGAGGGCTGAGTTGTTATTTAGATTGAGTTTTTATTCTATTGTACACTATGTTCTTTGGATGTCGGCAAAGTTGATTTTCTTCCAGTGCCGCTATTCTCCTCATTTATGTTGTGTGCCCGTGCGCTGATGGTGTGTTTGTGGAGCAGCTCTGAGTGATTACCGTGTAGAGCAACAGTACAGGCTCTCTTACCACAACGAATTAAGCCAGAGTACCAAGCCCACAGGGAGAACTCTTCATCAGGGGACCAAAGAAAAGATAAAAGAGTGCTACAAGTCAATCACTATCTGGTCGTAGAGTCTAACAGGAGACAAAACTCACAGTGACACTTGCAATGCATCTAATTACCACAAGAGTCACAGGTGGAAGCAGGAAGCCAACACAATACAACAGCCGGAGGCTTAAATCAGAAATGAAGAAATGAGAATGTGGCTTTCAGTGATGTATCGCCGGAAAAACAGTGAGATGTCCTTGGACAAAAACATAGATAAGATTCCAGGATAGACAGACAGAAGCATATAGTACAATACTCAGATACAGAGATGTGTGCACATGCCACACATGCACACAACATTCATTGTTCTTACTTTCTGTTTTTTCTCTCCTTAGTTACTGACACAAAAGACAAACCCTATAAGAACCTCATACTGTGATTACTGCCTACAGCCACAAGGTCAAGCTGGTGAATCAAACAGCCGCCTCAGAAGACACCAGTTCCCTATGGGACATGAAAGGCTTGGGTAACCATCACGCTGCTTAGTGCATAGTGCTCTCACAACCCCACAAACAGGACCTCTGCTGGGAATCACTGCAGGAGATGCTCCCCTCGGGCCAGGGCTCCTTTAGAGATGTACAGCGGAGGATCAAAGCCTAGTGGAGAAAATAGATCAGATTAATGAAGCCAAGCTGTTTCTTCATCTCTGACATGGATAGTGACCAGAATGGATAAACCTTCTCCTCTACAGATTTTACAACATTACACTGTTATTTTTGATTGGGGAAAAAAAAAGTTTCAATCGCAAAACCTATGCCATAACAAACGTATATTAGCGGACTAAGCTTAACAATAATAAATAACTAAATAAGACCATAAAATTAGTCATTGTTATATATTCGAGTCATGAACAAAATCAGACATCCAGTAATAAAAATTGAAGTTGACTGTACGGCACTGACTGCTGTCAGTCTTTTGGGAGTTTGTGTGGTTCTGAGCCACTACAAAAAGTGCAAAGCATGATGGACAGGAGTCACACAACATTACTTTTTCATGGTTAAAAATGAATGATAAGTCAAGCTGAGGGGAGTGAATGATTCAAAACCGATGCTGCACTATTGATGGTAGAAAGTTCACAGCCCAACTCGGCTACAGAGAGTGTGATTTGCATTCTGAACGGCATACAAAACCCCATTTGGAAATACTTCAGATTGTGATCAGTCAGAATTGTGGAAACACGAGATAAAGTTGTCTGCAATCTACACTCGGACAAACCGTTGTTTCTGGTGGCCTTTAAACCCCAGGCACCATAGAACCTATTGGAGTGCATTCTTTATACAGTATTATGCAGATTTCACCACAACATCGGTACATGTGCTGGTGTTCACAGTGATTTACTGCAGAAAATACACTGACTTATACACCCATAGATACAAGAACCCTGGAATGAACACCACATAACTCACTTCGAGTGTCCGCTCTGTATTGATTGTGTTATGTACAGGCACTGGTCTTTTAAAAGACATGATTAAATAAACAGATCTAGACCAGTATTTATGACATACAGTACTGTGCAAAAGTCTTAGGCCGCCTCTGGGTTTGTTGTTTTTGCAGTGTTGAAATGAACATAAATGTTTATTTCTCATTCCTTTTTTTTTCAAATACAACAAGAAAATACAGGAAATATGTGCACAGCCTGAAAAGACAAACAAAAACTGAACTACATGGGTTGTAAAGGTTAAAGGTGGTATTTAATGTGACCCCTGACCCCATGACAAGAAGCAGCACAAACAGTTAAAAACATCTGACAGGTGTTGAATGAAACCTGGTATAAAACATCAGAAAATGAATGCAATAAATCTCATATTGTCTGAACAAAAATGTTAAAGGCACATTAAATGCAAAGGAAGTCACACTAAATACTATCACTTTGATTTATAGAAGGTTTTTTTCCCCCTGAAACATTTGTTTTTCTGTATAAACTCCCCATATACCAAGATTTTTTTTTTCAGAAGGAATAATCAGTTATTTTTGGCCAATTTTGACAACACTGAGCACGTCACAAATTTCCAATTCAAGCCACATGACACAAAAAGTACACTTGGATGTTTTATCACAGACCCTTCGTCTCTGAATTTGAGATAAATCAACTTGTAACCTTCAAACAGTCAATGTCAAACAAGTTTTAAAACCACTTACTTTTTGCCATTTTATCCGAAGGTAAAATGTGACGGCCAAGGTCAGCATTAAACCATGATGTCTATCAGTAAACTTTATGACATGACCCCTTGACTTAGTCTGTAATCTTTAAATAAATTTGTTCAACATCTGAAAAACATCCCAATAAAAACAGTGTCAAGAATTCACACTTTCAGAAATGTGCACACCTACTGCATTGTCTGTACTGTAGGGAGTCTGGATGGAAGTACGTTCTCCATGTTCTTCCAGTGCCAATACTTTCAATTCTATTCATCACCATACAGTATATTACAGTGACTTCATTTTTTAGAACTACAAATAGCATGTTGCCCTATCAGTCACACAGCCTATCTTTCCACTTTTGAGACGTTGCACCAGGTGAAACATACTGATAGCAGCTCTACACACAGCATGACAGGCAGAGGAAATGAAGTGGAACCATAGATCAGAGTGAGAAGGAGGCCCTCTGAAGGACGGATTTGTCAAGCGTCCCTCGACCCACATGCAGATGGATTGGAGGCAGTCTCATTAAAAATAATTGTCCTTGAAACGTATGGCCATCCAGACCCTGAGGAATACCTTTGGCTCTCAGGGTTGGTAATTGAAGCTGACCACAGTAAATCAGCCCCAGCAGTTGTTGTGTCGACAGCCTGGGAGAAGATTAAGCTGGTATCTCGGCATCAGGAGAAACCTGGATTTACTGCACAAAATAACACAGTCACAGAGCACATAAGTCAAGCTAAATGGACACGCGAGTGTGTTTGGTTGTGTGGATGTACGTTGTTGTGTGTTATGTGGAATAGTACATTGATCAGTATTATTACACACTGCACGCTGGCGAAGAAACCAAGACGTTAACCTTTGCTGTGAAGGTCAAATGTTGGTCATAAATTTCATATGTACATCTTAAATTACAGGGATGCTAGCACTTTTCCTATTATCAAACTCTCTTCTATTCAAGGGTGGCTTACAATCCAAACTTTTGCTTTTGTTTTTAGGGCATGTCAGATGTCAGCATGAGAAACATGCCAACATTTCTGGGACATGCAGCGTATAACATCTAACTGTGCCCCATGAAGGGTTGAGAGATGATAGTTTGACTCTAACTTCTTTCCCGTTCCAGACACTGATTACCCTCTGTGCAGTTAACTTGGAGCTCCAGCTAATTAGCATCAATGGTAATTAGCGGAGTCGTTAAGAGCCTTATAATCAACTTTTCTCCTTCACTCATTTGACTCCCTGGGGCTGTCAGGTCTGTCTGTGTCTGTTCCCTTTTCTCAGCAGGCAACATACATTATACATGCTGTGTTACAGAGCTTACATTTGTGAAATGGTAATGCTGAGATGGGTTGAAATGAACTTAACGGTTTCAACACTCATAACACTCATATGGGCTGGTACAAATGATCTCTGTCCATGGTGCTGAACAGTAGCAGGCTTTGTGTACTCAGGCCACAGCCACTACGAAGCACAGCCTCTTCAGAGACAATACCTCGGGCTGGGCTGAGAGATCAGGACAGAAGATCATATGACTTCAAAGGTTGAAACGTGATCCATCATTCGAAACACAATTTTCCTTACCTTAAATGTAGTGGAGTTAAAAGCAAACTATGCTGGTTTTTTTATATGCTGTGGTGTAAAGGCTTTTTTTGTCTTCTGGCCGTTGACTAAAATCTCATTTTGGATTAATATTGCTGAATATTTAGACAATAGCTGGAAGAAAGATCCCAAAAATGTGCTCATTGAAGCATGTTGAGTAAACACCATGTTCACATTTTCATGTCTGTGTGCGATCCATCTGTGACAGTTGTAGTCCTAATTACCTAGACTGTGGTGATGTGCCATAGTCTTCTCCCATCATAAGGAACCTGAAATGTTTTTACACTTTTCCTTACATAAAAGATCTTTAGTATTGTGTGTTGCAGAGTTTTATTTATGTGAAACAAGGATCCCCACATCAGCAACTCACAGAGATAATGAATGTGGTTTTGCGGTATAAAGTTAGCATTTTGACCTATGTTGTTTCGTCAGAGGCAGAAAAACAATTACTACACACACTTCTGTAGGTTAAAGTGAATTATTCAAAAACTTTTTGTGCAGACAGCATTGAAAGAATCTAAGTTTGGACGGTCCTGTTTTTGGGCACCAATTATACAGTTGAAAAACAGCATAATTTGCTGATGTTTTAATTGAAAAGATGTCAGGACATGAAAAAAAGACGGTGAATGTGTTTGTTTAAAGGCTTTTACAGGCAGTATGATGCTTGCTGAAAGAAATTGCTGGTATTTGGTGGAATCCATGAAGACACAACCCCAAAGCATGATGGCTCAACCTCCATACTTAACGGGTGGCAAGGTGTTCTTTTCATGAAATGCTGCTGCTTTTTTTTTTTTTTTTTTTTTCCTCCAAATATACAGTGCTGTGTAAACGTCTTAGGCCACCTCTAGGTTTGTTGTTTTTGCAGGGTTGAAATGAGCATACATATTCATTTCTCATTCTCTTTTCTTCAACAAGAAAATCCATGGAATATGTATACAGCCTTAAAAGAGACACACACAAAAAAAAGAACTAAATTACCCCAGTCTATGATAAAGAAGCAGAACAAACGGTTTGAGTTGTACGATGTCTGGGGAAGACAACAATGCAAAACTCACTTTTATAATTGTTTTCTTCTTATATATGTTTCACCAGGTTTTATTTGCAGCTTTTGTGACAACAGTGGAAAAAGGGTAATGAGGCTTTTTTTTTTCTTTTTTTCATTTCAATTTTTTCCCCCAGAAAAGCTACTGTTCTCTGTCAATGTGCCCTTTTTCCTTGAAAATTGCTTCCAGCGAGTGTAAGCAAATAACCAGTGGAACAAGAACCGGTTTGTTATTGGCTTTTGAAGATCTATCATGGAGTCTGTTTGCACTGAATGCACAGAATGATTACAAACTTTGCAGCCAATTAAATTAAAAATTGCCCCTTTTGCAGATTTTCATCAAAGGTCCCCGCTCTGTCACATAGTGTAATGGGAAGCAGTACATAGATGTTATGCAGGCAATTACTTTATAGTTGGTGGGCGTAGGTGAGAAGTTGCTAAACCCCTCTTGGGAAATTGGCAAAACTGTGTTGTGTGTTTTGGCTGCTTGAGGCCTAATGTGTTGGCATGTATTCCTCCTCAACTAATCATCAAAACACAAACACCTACTCACTCTCCACACAGAGAATAACAGAGTTCACGCATGCTGTTGTCACACCTGTTGCTCATGGTGAATATGAAACAAACTGTGGCTGTGTGAGTCTTTGTATGTATTTGATGGGGTTTGTATGTCTGTGTTTATGTGTGGGCGCGTGGTGAGGAGTTTAAAATTTAGGTTTGCAACAAAACAAGGCACGGCGCTATTACCTAGTCTGATGAATTGTAGCCTGATGTAACCCAGAGAAAGCTGCTCGGCGCACACATTACAAATGTATGTGTTCATTGCTGGGTTCAAAAAGTTGTATATCAGTATGAAAACATGATCCAGTTTACTAAGTTTTTGTTTTTTTGCGTTTACGTCACTTGAGGGATTTCTTACTCTTCAGTGAGTTGAAAAAAATCTGTTTGACTTAGGAAAGCCTTTCAAATCCTGTTTAACATGTCACAAAGCCTTGTAATTAAGCTAACAATACTTTTGTTTTACACTCTTTAAATGACTTTAAGCTAAAAAAGTAAAAATTGACTTACCTCACAGGGACTGAAAATTATGATTACAGAAATACACTAAAGTGCAACAAATGAATTACTCGAAGGTAATTTTTTTTTTTTTTGTCTACAACTAATAATACTTCAACAATAGTCTTCCTGGGCCAAAGTGAGTGCACAGACGTAGTTGATACATGACTGAAGGGAGAAAGCTGTTAAATAAGCGAATCATCACCACAAAGTCTACGGCCAAACCCTGGTCTCCTGCCTGTGGTGGGTCTGAGAGAGCAAGTGAAATGAAACCGTTTCTTCCCTGAATCTGCAGTGCCCATCACTCCTCAGTCTGATGCAACCAGATATAACCGTCACCCTTCGCTGAACCTGCCTTCCAAGGCCATTTGTTTGCATAAGGGACCTGCCAGTAAAGCCATGTTAGTGTGGCCACGGAATTACTAAAACTGCAATAGCGAAATACATTCAGTGCATGCATGCACACTGCCGCGTGCACACGCACAAACTGATAAAATGTGACACCAAACGGTGCCCGTCAACAGGGTCCAGGCAAAGAGGCACTTTACTTTCAGCCCAGGTGATAATGATGATGCTACATCACTGCCACATTGCTGGAGCTAAAGCAATATGAAGTATATGCATAGAGAGTAACACACACACACACACACACACACACATACACGGACACGCACACATGTTTAAAAATGATCTCCTGTCTGTTTGAATATACGGCTCTTTAATGAGGGTAATTACCTACAGTATATTAGTCTCTATTTCTTTCTTATTAGCCCTTTGCTCTGTCTTCTTCTGACCAGTCCTGCCACATTCTGAAACCTAAAACTTAAATGAAGAATAGCTGTTATAATGCTGAGAGTGAAAACACGGGGGCCTTGAAAAGTTATTCATTGCTGTGTGGAGGATGGGAGTAAATGAGAGGGAAATGACAAAGTATTTCAAAGCCTATAAAGTGGAGTGGAATGGAGAGACATCAGTCAGCAAGGCTGACCGCCTGGTTCACCAGTGTAATGTATCACAGACAAGAGAAGGATATATAAACATGAAGGGTCAGTGAGTTACTATTTACAAGGTGTAAGATTTGCAGTGATGAGCAGGTTTGTTACTCAACGGGGGTGACAGAAGGCATGCTTCTTATTGTTAGATTAAAGAGTAAACACAACAATCTGCTCTCTCTTAACTGCATTGTGTTCTAGTACGACAACGTGCAAAAAGACCCACTGCCTACATCCACTGTAATAATTTCATCACACTACACTTTTATTTGAAGTTTTGATTTATATTTTCTTGTGCATTTGTGTGTGTTTGTGCTTGCACACATGTAGTTTGGTCGTTGAGAGACATTGTATTAAATTGATTTCACAAAGAGATGCAGTGTTAAGCTTCCAACCATCACTCAATTCATTGGAGAGGAAAAGGATGCATGTTTTTGAATAAACATTCTCTATGATATTAATCAGGCAATGAGAATGTAGTGGACATTGCAGCTATGTTATGCCAGAGCAATATCTAGACACTTGTGTTTTGGATTGCAACATTAAAAGTGCACTAGCCCTTAAATAAAAACTGGAGATCTAATGCAAATTAATAAATGGTGCATTGCACCCAAGCCTATAAATCTGTCACAGAATTAGGCCATATCCAACAGCCTGCTTAATGTAATAATGTGTTATGCGCGCACTCTCGCATAATACATGTGTCGCTGCTGCAAACCTCTGTTTACAGAGAGGAAAAAGACAACTCTGGTGTCAGACCATTAGACTTTTTAGATGACAGTGGTGAAAGGGAGGCCGTTAGCTCTTGGAAGAGAGAATGGCTGGCGCAAGAAAATGACACTTTCTCTCATCTCTCATTCACTAAATGGGGTGAATTATTGCTGTCAACACATGCATTACCACCCACCCCACAGGCACATACCCTTGGAGAGCCATGTTGTTTGGACGGGAATAAATCAAAATCAAGTGAAGTCTTATAGCACAATATAATGCTGATCCATAACTGTGTGAGTCAGAATGCCAAGGACACCAGCTTCTTGTGTGTGGACCTCAACAAACTGCACTTTCAATGATTACACACAATTCCAAAGACATTCCATAGCAACATTCATTTTAATCAGATTTGTTTCACACCATTCAAAAATAGATAAATGTCCCATAATGTTACATGACTCCCAACTCATCATATTTTGGCTTGTTTGGACAAGCGGTGTGAAGTCACTTGTGGGTGACTATTCATATCCCGATAGAAAAACAAATAAGAAAACTAGACAAATCATAGGAGAAAATAAACAAGGGCAAAGATTTTGCACACATGCTTTTACATACACAAACATACACACACATGCACACGCACACACACACAGAGTCACCCACAGTCCCTCACATGTCTCGCCCACAGCCCTTCTGGGCTTGTCTCCATGGTAACTACAGCAGGGATGGTGTCCTTGGCAGAGATGGAGGGATGGAGAGATGGAGAGCGGGGAGGAGGAGCAGAGAGAGGGAGAGATGAGGTACAACCACTTGTTGAATGGTTAAAAGGATGCCTTGACATTCTGATTTTTAATGAGTTTTATATTACTGCATCTCAATCCCTTACTGTGTAAATTTATTCTTTTTTTCCATAATCATTTTGAAATGAGAACCAGTGATGCAAGAGTTTTTTTTTTCCTTAAGTGATGCCTTGACATTTTCACATTTTTCCTTAACTAGTAGTTCAACCACAAGGACAATGTTTCTACATTTGTAACCATGTCAACGTATACCAGGACACATTGTTTACATTCTCAGGTGCTAACAGTACATAATGTTGTTAACCTCTGCGCCACCCCTCAGTTGGAATTTTAGTGCACATGCTCATAAACAAACAAATATTAGATGTAAAAGAAAAAAAAAAAAAGCGCTGACTGGCTAAAAGCTGTTCTTTTAAGTTAAGATCCAGTTTGCTTTCACACATAAGACAGTGGCAAAATGTCATCATGCCCTGAAGGTAGAATATCTAAATGAAACTCATTTCTCACACTAACTAACAGCAGAATGTTGTTAATAATCAAAAAGCTCTTATTGCCAGAGGCACAGTCATTCTTTTAAATCTTAGCTAAGAGACAGCTTTTTAAGTGCATTTTTGTGATATCAAAAGGAATTTCACAGAATAAATGGCAGTTGAACTCTGTATTAACTTCTTCCACAAATGCCCTTTGAGGTATTCTTTCCTAGACAATAATTTCACTCAGGTACATACAAATAACTGTCTGTGGCGATACTTGAAATCATTATGGCTCTATAAAGAAGTGAATAACATTGCATCTAATTTTCTAATGTCTGTTGTGTATTTCTTTCCACTCTCCTCTTAATGTGCATATGTAAATATATCATCTGTTGCTAAAGTGAAGGTCTACACTATATATACACTATATCAGCATGTTATATTCTACTACTGTACTATATGTGACACAGCTGACAATACAAGTGATTAAAAAAAAAAAAACAAAAAAAAAACTAATGGACTTCTTTGTGGTTCTCAAAGACATGTTGACCTGTTGTGCTAGGATTATAATATCACAGACTGAAGTGGAGGAAACAACTGTGATTTTACCAGTTGGGTGTTGGGTGCCATGGTGGTTCTTGGGTGTCAGATGTGACCATATTCAGACAAAAGGGCTGAGCTGGAAATGTGTGAAATGTTACATCGCTGACATGGCAAACACTCCAAACATTTGCGTCTTTTTTGTGTATTTTATCGACAAAACTAGAGTCAAAATGTTTGGCAGGAAAAAAGAAATGATTTATTCAACAAACAAACGCTCTCAAGGGGACAACACTGCTCTTATTTTGCATTCAGAAATCTTGGATTTGATATATAGCATTATGTAACAAAAAAATAAAGTGTACTTTTTCTTCCTTTATTTAAGACATAGGTTTTTCTTTTCCAAAACATACCTTGACATTTTTTTGGCGGATACTTCCGCCTTCCTCAGAAGTATGTGCCGAAACATGTCAAGGTATGTTTTGGAAAAGAAAAACCTATGTCTTAAACAAAGGAAGAAAAAGTACATATAGAAAACTGAGGACATAATGAACACCATTGAACAATAAATAAAGTGCTTTTATGGATCTTTGTAGCACCCATTTACATACTGTATGTATTTCATTTACCATTGTCCAATGCCACCCAAAACCTCTTGTCTCCCCTTTCCAGAGACAAAACTTTCCAGACCCACTACTGCACAGCAGATACCAACGCTTTGCTCCTATTTGCTCTAAAATCCTATTAATGAAATAATGATTTACACAGTAACCATTAGAGCAATGGTCCAGGTAAGACAAATGAAACCAGAATAAGTTCTTGACCTTATTTTTAGACAGAATTTCAATGTATGTCAATAGGAGTCGGGGCTTTTTGGAGGCACTGGAGCCAAATATCATTTTAGAAATGACCTGTTTAGCAAATCTGAGTAAAAAAAAAAAAAAAAAGAAAATACATTTGGTAATTACATGCTCCCTGATCTGGATTTAATTACTGTGGAGTAAAAATAGAGTAGGTGCTGACTGATGTGGTCAAAAATATTATATGACAACATTTTTTGGCAAAATGGGAATATACCAAACCATTTATCAAAACAAAGGTTAATATGCATGTGAAATGAGTATATAGCATGTTGGAAGTCACTGTATTCTATCCATTAACCCTTTATGCTATGTGTACAGGCTTCCAGAGCATTCGTTTAATGAAGAGTGGTGAGAAGAGGATCGGTCTCAATTCAGTGATTTATTTTCCATTAATCATCAGGATAACATACACAGCTCCGGGTCCTTCTTCCTTCCCTGACAATCAGACAATGGTTCAGGTCCAGAGCCTCGGTGAGGACAAACCCCTACCACTTCCTGACCCGGTGTTTTTATACTAGACATTAAATCACTATCCAATGTAGGTTGATCTCAGTAGTCCATTCCCGTTGCTATGGACACCCCCTCGTCCGATTGGTCCTCGTAACCTGACTCCGTCGCCTCCCATTCTGGTCCCACACATGGGAACCCCAAGGTTCCTGTTTTGTCTAAACATGCGTTGCTCCGTCCTTGGGCACCGTTCCCCATGAATATTTGCTTGAAACAGAAGAAACACTCCCTGCCTAATCCTCCTGTTTACTTTTACGTTATCATTAGTCTAGTCAGCTCATCCTTATATGTATATTCCTTTCACTCGACATGAACCCTAGTCTGAGTACATCAGACACACAAAGTTATTACACACAATTAAACATTTCAGATTATATTTAAAACTTTCTTGTTAGTATTCAAACATGCAATTGTTAATTACTTATCTTCCCACAAGCATTAATAACAAATATCTTACAGACCTATAGTTTGTTGATCTGTGAAAACACCAACATAATGAACAAAAAGTTTGAATGTGAGCAAAAATGGTGTAACTGTCCTAAAAAATGTGCATGAAAGTTAAATTGTAAGGTATATATTATGAAATAACAAAAGACAACATGACTAGAAAGTTGCTAACAAGGTGCCATTTTTGGCATGAACACTACAGTGAGGAGAATTGATGTGTTGACCTACAAAACATAATAGGACCTTTAAAAAGTATATTTAGTCGGGGCAGCCGGTTCTCTCAGACTGACAGTTCACTCCTATTCACTTTGTCCTAATGAGCTCATCATCTGTGATCTGTTATTTCTGTAGTAAACATATCACATCGCAATCAGTCGCCCTTTTTATACGTCATGATCTCTCAGTGGTACCACATGTCACTCAAACGGTGCAGGTTAATCAACCAAATACAATGTTTCCACGAATGATGTAAAGTATTGTGCACCGCCATGCTGACACTACAATGTACAGGAATGAAAATGTAAATAACCACACAAACTACATTTCACAATATACACTTGTGAAAATATGCACATATAAAACATCTACATACAGCTGAACCAGACCCACGCCGGCAACCTCAAGATCAATCAACCCAAATCAGTGAGAGAAGTACAAGTAGAGTAGAAATGTTACTGTCATTTGCTGTCTATTTCTTAGCTAATTATTGTTGGTTAGTATCCAACATCTATTTTTGCTGTGAATGAGCAGCTTCTCAACAGCAGCAAACAAATCCAGTAGCCAGTCAACAATACTCATTTTATCATCAACATAATCAAAATAGAACTGTTCTGTTCTTACTGGGATTCTGTTTAGATTGTTTGTGCCAGTTCTTGCACCAAATTTTTTCAAGGGGTAAA
The DNA here is from genome assembly GCA_037367365.1 of Apogon talboti. Taxonomy (NCBI): domain Eukaryota; kingdom Metazoa; phylum Chordata; class Actinopteri; order Kurtiformes; family Apogonidae; genus Apogon; species Apogon talboti. Next base: position 11,055,189 of record JAPQRQ010000023.1, read on the forward strand.
AATCAGGACTGATAACCTGGTGGAGCAAAAAAACAAAACAAAAACAAAAAAAAAACTCACACATGACATGTGATGGGATGGACAAGGGTATTTGCAAAATGGTAACCAGAAGTCTGAACTCCCTAAGATCAAACATATAGCCTCCCTCAGACCCATTGACAACAGCATCACTTTAATCCATTGTAACATTGTGAAACACTTTACCACCATCTTACCTCACCATCCAACCTTTAGTTGGAAATACTACGGCATCTGAAATTCATCCATTATATCAACAAACTTCAGAAGCTGAGACTGACACCAGATGAATCTAGGCCTTTCATAATCATGACACTATTACCACATTAACATTATTAGCCCTAAAGTCACATGTCAAATTATCTCTTTTCACCAGGATAAAAACCTATTTATCAGCAGCTAGATATTGTTGTTACTATTTTTTTTTTCCCATTTATAAGCTCTGAGTTCAACAGAGAGCAAGGTATGTGGCTTTGCACATATATATACTGTGTGTATATATGTGTGTGTGTGTGTGTGTGTGTGTGTGTGTTTGTGTTCAATTTTCATTAGCATAAGACAGAAATAAAGCTGTGGTGCCACTGTTAATCAGTTAATCAGTCATTTTTATGACAATTGATGATCAAAAGTAATTTAAATAACTGACAGCCATAGATTAAACTATGTTGCTTTACGTCACATGTGCATAAATACTTAAAAACACGACCACTGCAAGATGCCTTTCTGTTCATTATAACCAACTTCAACCTAGACACCCTGTTTTCTTGAAAATGCACTAAGGCTGAGGGAAAATAGAAAAGAACACTCATGCCGAAATAACAATGCAGACCTGTGTCTAATGATAAGAATAAGAGTAAGAATAAAAATAAGAAAAGAAATGCATCAAACAGAGGAATAAAGAACAGGTGAAACAACATTGTCATTCCACATGCAGTCAGAGTGTCTGCGAAAGTTCTCCAAACACATCACCCTGCATTTCAGACCTGTTAAAAGTCTGAGATGAAGACCGGTCCACCCTGAGGATAAGAGCTGAACAATGGATTATATGCAGTCCAATTCAGTGAAGAGTGCACAGACGTCTATGTAGAGGAGATTAAACAACTGCTCCACAAGACAGCACAGGAGAGCCAGCTCCTCAGGTCAAGAATCAGGAGGAGGGATGCACCTTGGGGGACAGCAGTGTACACATTCTGGACAGAGAACACAGAGGGTTTGAGAGAGGAGTGAATGAGGCTGTCAGTGGGGTGGCTGAGTGGTTTGGATGCATACCACAGGGTATTGCTGTCTGTCCCTGCTTTGGAACTTGGTTTTATTTACCATTTATTTTAAAGGAAAAAACAAAAACAAAAAGCCAGCAGACGTCATTTATGAAAAACTGGAATACAACCCAATAGAGGAAGGTGCTCTACGGTGCCAGATAGTGTATAATCCAATGCAGACGGGCAGAGGTCAAACACCCGTAACCTCTCATTGGTCAGTTATTTGAGTCTCATTCTCCTTGAACCTGATGATCCTGATGAACCCTAGCATCGTCCAGTCTTTTTGACATTAAAGAAATGAGAGACTCCTTGCATCAGTTAGAGTTAAATAAACAGCCTGGACTAAAAAAAAAGTAACTGCCTGGATTTAACGAAGCAAATAGTTCAGATCTTTCCATGGGTACGTACTGCAGTGGTTAATAATGTTTTAGCTGTAACAGGTTATTTAACTGTAACTGATACTGTAAGTAGCCCCTCATGTCTTTAATGTCAAAAAGACTGGACAATGCCAGGACTGATCAGGGTCATCAGGCTTGTGGGAATGAGACATCATTTTCACACATGGATTAGCCACCATGTGATGAAGACTCAATGCAGCGGTCTGAAATTAATGCAACTATGGATGTAAAAAGTGTTATGGTAGTAATCTGTTTCCCCATAATTGGAGTTTTGGGAGAGAGAAATCCTATCTTAAACATTTCACATAGTTTATACCAAACTTGGATTGAATGGATTATTAACGGATTGTTAGTTGCCCTTTTAATTGTTTTTTTTATCCCATTTATACAATAAATTCATTGGTATCTCCTCTTTCATCTCTATCCTTTCAATCTCAAGCCATGGGGGGGGTGGCTGTATCAAACATCTGTGCCAGAAATCTGGCTTGAGCAGCAAGTAAAAAGTGTTATGAACCTTATTGTGACACTATATAAGCATTATGTGGCACAAAAGGCAGTGGCGGTGTATATGTATATATATATATATATTATGTGTATATTCGCTGCAGTCCATTGAGGTGTTTCTTACAAAATTAGATCTAATTTTACCACAAACTGTCACTTTCTTCACTATATTTTAAATCAATATTTACACATTAATCTTTTTATTCTTATTTCCACACATCAGTAATCACCTTTGACCAGAGGCAATGCGTACATACTGAGTCCCAGTTACACTTTATCTATCAAGAATAAATCACATTGCCAGAGGCTTTTCATGAGAAGAGGTAAATGTATTTTATTCCAACTTTAGTATGTTAAAATGGGTTAAAAATGTATTTCTTTGTTCACTCTTACTTTCTATTACTGAAGAATCCACTTGAATGAGAGGTTTAATATCCTCAAAAACTTGACGTCCTGTTGCCCTCTACTTAAACACGTAGAATTCCTGTGACCTAGATGACTGAAAATATACACAGATGACATACTACGTCTCTCAGAAATATCACCAACCAAGGTGAAATCAGCTTGCAACCTATTTTGCGAAAACGCTCTTTATTTAACCTCTGGGACTAGAATAAAACCTTCAAGCCTAGTTGTGTGTAAAAAAAAAAAAAAAAAATAGAGGTTGTGGTAACTAGTGAGGATGTGCAGTACAGTGGTGGCTTCTGAGGTCAGAGAAAAAGCCCTTCCGGGTGAGAAAGGACAGGACAGAATGTTGACCTTGCTTCTCGTCATCATGTGTTATTACTGCATGACCGATGTCAGTCAGTCTACACTGGCAGATGTCTCAATAACAAGCGCACTGTGTCCAGGTACAGGCGTGTCAGTGGTCGTCTGTATGTGTGAGCGCATGCATGTGTGTGGATATGTGTGTGTGTAAAACTAGGGGGAGAGACAGATTGAGAGAGGCAGGGAGACAAAGGGAAAAAGAGAGTTCTCCCCCAGGTGTAGACACTACCTGTCTTGATAGCAGATGGGGCAGATCAGATAGAGAGGTCCTTATGGTGTACAGGGCTTTCAGCAGGGGCACAGTAGGTCATCCACACACAAACACACACCCCGGTAATACATCCTGCACCTTTCATGCTGGTGCTGTGGGAGGTGAGGCGTTCACGGGGGCAGAGAGAGGACAAAAAGATGACAACAAAACAAGAAAAAAATGACGGGCAATTGGGAAAAAAAAAAGAAAGAGAGTGAATGACATGCATTTGTATTAGAAAACTGAGTTCACTGCAGGTTCATGTACTATGAAACATCAGGGAATGGTTTTCATTTTGATAATTATGTAAATAGCTATGTAAATAAAATAAATATTTAAATATGGAAAAGCCTGAAGCTATGCTGTGAAAGTAGATGACAATAAAGACAATGAACGGGACCTCAGAGATGAAACATTATGCTTATCTTTCATCTCCTGTCTCCTATCCCCTGCTTTCTTTTCATTTGTCTGCCCTTCCTACGTCCACCAGAATCTCCCTCATATTCTACTCCCTACCCTTTGAGCTGCACCATAAAGGGCCTTTGTGTTGACTTCTGTGTGATTAGAGGCCTAACTGTTCATTTCTTCTGACTCGTGCTCTCTGTATTAACTATATCCTTGTCAGCATCCACCTCTCTCCTGAGTGTTGTCTCAATACCTCAGATCTGTCAGAACTGCGAGCGGAAAAATAAATAAATAAACACAATCGAGAAAAACAATGCCGTCAGCTCCCACCGCTTATGGTTCTCTTTGATTCCTAGAACACCGTCAGCACAATGCCTTAATTTGCCACCCACTTTCTTTTTTTTGCCCGGCTTTATTTATTGTTAATTCTCTGTTTATTGCTTTTTAATCAAATAGTCAGACAGACAGACAGACAGACATATAGATGTATAGATATATAGATACACATACATACATACTGTACATACACATATACATAAATTCACACTGTACATACATACATACAAACATACATGTATGTATGTATGTATGTATACAGTACATATATACATACATACATACTGTACAAACATACATATATACATACATACAGTATATACATACATCATGACATGCAAAAACAATAAGCAGAGCTTCAAAACTACATTTATATTAATTATTCTAAATGTCCCCTGACACTCTATTTCTCTTTTAAATTACATTGGGTGGGATATAGAATTTTTTTTTTCTTAAATGTAGCTTCAAAGCACTTCTTAATGGCTTGTCAACCTGGCGCTCATTTATTAACGTTAGCTATCCTCTGACTCATACAGTAACTGTATCTAGGGGACCTCACAGTAAATTAGTCAGCTGCATTGTCATGGCTTGCTATGAACAATTAAGAAAAATCTGTGAACTTCAGCAGTCTTTTTGCACCGTCCTCTGAAGCAGAATGTGCTTTAAAAATTTAAAAGCCATTTAAATAAATTTTTAACAACAATAAGTTGGAACATGTGGCAAAGTGAACACTGGTATGATTGGAAACTGCTGGGACCACCTTGTGGAAATGGGCCAATAGTGTCAGAGGACTGATGACGGATGAAGACAGGACCTTACCCGGGTTGTCCTTAATACCACAGATGAACTACTGACACTTGACAGTGGATATCTGGCAGGAGCGTGAACACTCTCTCAGAGCTTTTTGTTCTTACCCCTTAAAATTTGATCATCTCTTATCTTATTCTGAATTCAACCATTTTCCAAATTTTCTGGGGTTGAAGCACTGAAAGTTGGACCCCTGCTGTTTTGGTTCTCATTATATTTCGACATATTTTTTCTTTTCTCAAGTTGTAGAGCAGCAAAAACCCGAAGAACTGGAAAAATGCAACAAAAGTCTGATGGGTTATAAATTCCGCCTGCTACTAAAAGTCACTGATCTCATTTTGGCACCTTAATAATCACTTTACATTATTGTAGTTATCTTAAAAATGGCTTGTCCCACATAGTTGCAATTCTTTAATCATTTTGTTTGTATCTCACAAGACATTTGCATCTTTGCTTTATTAGTTTTTGTTTCTTTTCATAAGACCTACAAACTCCAAAATTGTGGGTTGTGAATTCTGTTGACATTTCAGTCACATGTAAGGGAATCCCAAATACTGTAACTCAAGTTAATTTTGCCTTAACCTTTTCATGAATGAATGATGCATGAATTATGAGAACCTTAGTCAAGATTTTTTTCATGAGTGTTTTTATTCCTCTTTAGGCAAGAAAAAAACAA
>JAPQRQ010000023.1:11075397-11100581 GCA_037367365.1 Apogon talboti
GTGGTGGGGGTGGGGGAGGGTAAACGGCCCAAGATGAGCGAATGGTAGGAGAAAGAAACAGACCGACACTGACCTTCTACCAAACAGCTAGCTTATTAACAGAGGCAGTTAGTCAGAGGACGTCTAACAGTGTTGCAGGGAATAGATGATGAGAGATGTTTTTATAATGACCAGGGAACCTGCACTTATTCAGACCGACACCTGCGTCAGCCAAAGGCTTTTCATCGCACCTTGAGACAACTAATGTGCCTCTAAGAATTTCAGGCTGTTGTATAATTGGTGGGATTAGAGGTACATTTAAATGTAAATTTCAGGGATAATTTTAATATATGTGCCAGTTTTTTTCTCTCAATGCATACGCTCTATGCTTTATTTCTCAACTTGTTGTTAAGGGAGTCTTAAAACATTTCCACTGGCTAACTTAGACTGAGTAGAGAAAAAAAACAGCCTTGGAGTTTAATCAGGAGAGAATAATTGAGAGAGGCTTAAAGAGCAATTAAAGGAATTTATGTGACTTAGTGCCCACAGAAGGAAGAGCTGAAGTGATATGTGAGGAGACACTCATGTTTAGACCCCATCATTTTACAAGAGTGCTTACACCATTAACCTGCAGGAATATCTCTCCAGATGCACAGGGTTAGGAAAACACTGGTAGCGCTGAAGGAGTGAAGAAACAGAAAGTTAAACCCAAGTGAAGCTGAATGTCTGGATTTTACTGGATTGGAGGGGACGACTGTAGTGAAAACTAAATGGACTTAGATAGTCTACTCAGGTGTGTGCTCAGTCCTTGTTCGAGTTAATAAATAAAATGTTTTTTACCTTGTTTTTATCTGCATCTGGTGTCACGTCCATCAGGTGTAATGGGGGCAGCTCCTAGTGGATCTGTGTGTCTATCATTTGGCAAGAAAGCGATGTATATGTGACCCTAGACTGGACTCTCTGTCTAACCACAGCCGAGATAATTAATGCATGTTAACATTCTTATTGCGTGTAAAAGTAGTATGCATCTGTTTTTAGAAGAGAAGCCACTTTCAGGACTGTGGAGTTAATGCAAAGTCGAACATGTACCTGCAAATGTCACGGGTAACAAAGTTTAGTCAGTATTTTCTCGCTCCTCCACCGTCACACTGGAGGACATAAGGAATGGTGTGAACTGTGACACCTGTGTGTACTTTCATTGTGTGCCTGTGGCTTCTGTCTGTAACTGACCATTTGGAAAATCAGAGCAGGCCCTTTAGCTCCTTTGGACTTTATTGTGATTTCATCCTTATTTTAAAAGCTCAGCTATGGTTTCAACCTAAGCATAAATCTATTAGTGGAATAATTTTCGTTCTCACTGGAGATGAAAATAAATTACTGGAGGCATGAATAGAGACTCAAAGGAGAGGGTAGGGGAGGGGGGATCCCAGCCATCTATTACACCAATACACTGCAAATCCAACTGGCACACAAGAGAAAAACCATCCCCTGTGCACCCATTGGTTGTTACCATTAAACCATAAAACATGTTTATTTCTAAGTGTTAAAATATTAATGAAATGTAGGTCCAGACAGCCCCAGAAACTACAGGTGTCATCATCCAGTCACCTAAAGGGTCACAGATACTCTACAGATGCAGAATATAAAGAACATACCACTTCCCCTTTTACTTTACTTTTACTTACTGTTATAAAATATTGTTGTAAACAAGAGAGGAGTGACAAACAGCCTTGTCTTTTAAGACACCTCCCACTGACAACTATTTCTCATCTCTCACTGAGGAAATGACAGTTGTACCGCTGACACATCTGACAATATACACTGAAAATGGTCTATTATCTGTGACTGGCATGCTGATTCTGACCAATGAAGTAAGTGCACCACACTACGCAAGTCAAATTTCTCAATATGCCACTGGATATGTCTCTGGGGTTTATTGGATCCCGCAGTGCTCCATGGTAATTATCTTCTTTATCTTTTAATCAGTGACTGATGGAAAATACTATTAAATGTGCATTACATCTTAGACAGGCTGTGTTGGACAGAGTTCCCAGTTCAAACTTTATTGTTGTCAAAGGAAACCTTGCGTTAACTGCGTCTGTGTATCTGGGATAGACCATCACTCAGTGAACTCTGGTCAGACCAGCATTTATTTTGGTCTTTTTTATAGAGGAAATAGACACCGTGGACCAAACATCTGGCCCAAACAACAGAACTGGCGTTTATGGCTGCAAATACACATTGTAGTGCTTGAAAAAGGTTTGCCACAGTATGATGATGAATGATCCCTGATGTGGTGCTGTGTGAGGGATCAGAGATCACAGTGTTCAGCTCAGGCCTGAACCCTTGACACCCTGAAATACCGTGTATTCTGCATCATTGAGGGTGAAATATCCAAATCCCCTCCCGTCTTTCTTCAAGGAACATTTTTTTCTTTTCAATTCAATAAACTTCTCATGCATCTGTGGATAAAATGGTGACCTTTGACCCTTTTTTGCTCCTAATGGACTGGCTGTTTCATGGATGCTGCTTTCATACCAAATCCTATTCACATCACCTGTTTTAAGTGGCTCCTGTTCTTGCATGCATTGCATCCTGAATGTCAGGGATGGATTTATATTTGTGAAGATTTCTAGGCAATTCATGGAATAAACTGTTATATTTTCAACAATAAAATACCGTACAGTTTTTTTTTTAATAGAATTACTGCATTCTTTTTTAATTTGTCTTTTCTGTGCCCTTCCCACTAGTCATTGTTTAATCTTGTAAAATAATACTTTAATATACCAACCTATAAACACTTTAAGTGACAGTGCTTTACTTTCACCAACTATAATTAGCTTGATGTTAAGAGTCAACTGTCAACCTGTTACTGCACTTCACATTAATAAAGCTTTACTCATTTTTTATTTGTCCTTGAGAAGTAAAGACAAAAGCAGCTTTAAGGATGAACAATTATCACAGCAGAGGACTGAACACCTGAGCAACAGGATTTTAATATCTGTTTGTTCGGTTACAAAGTTGGATGATGATTTAATCATCTATCTGGCAAATAGTAGAAGACTGTATTTCACATCAGTACAGGTACAAAGTCATTTTCCAAACACCTTCTTAATACATGCACAGATGACTTCACACCTTCAGCGCTGCTGCCTGTGTACTGTTAACAAAGTCTGTATTTGAGGTTAATGCATGTTGCTTAGTGCAAATTTAAGTCATCAATATTTATTGGCATTGAGTGTGCGGTACAAACTACTGGTTGCTGACATCATTAACCTTTGCTGTAAAGAAGTATTAAATCGTTTTCTAGGATGAAGAGGTACTTATTCATACCCACCACACTTTAACATTTCCATTTCTATCAGCAGTTATGCTTATGAGGCTGTACACCGTTTACTGTGGATTGCAGGTTTCTAAAAATGGTCAGACTCTGCTTCACACTGGAACAGGAAGACACACCAGTCATCTAAAAGAGGATTGTTTGTTCACTCTTCCTTATTCTTTAGGGAACCGTTGAAACACAATGCAGCCCATTTGTCCTTATTGAGTCCTGGGTTCAGCTCAATAGCACTGAATGATGACAATGCACACTGAGCGGTCCTCTATTGCTCTTCAGATTCTCCAGGGAAGACACCTGACATAACAGCATATTAGGCTTTTTAAAGGTATTGATTTGTAAATACTGTTTATCCACACATACCACGGCATCTTAAATAAACTAAGAAGCAGTCAAGAAGCTAGAATTACCGCTCACCATGGTTATATGCCTTCACAAACTGCTCAAGTTGTCCATCACATCTGCGATGAAACAGACTTCTCTCTACATCGAGTGAATCGTTTTCTGTTTGAACTCTGCTGTGTTCACTTAAAGACAGTTGTATGATGCTGAATAATGGCCAGGAAAGTATACTTATTTTTGTTACGATGTCCCAGTTGAGCCAACCTTTAACCTTTTGGATCAAAATGTCATTATTTTAATAGCTGTGGCCAACAATTTATTTTGTGAGCTCATAGTAATGCAAATAAATTCCATTAAGCTTTCCCTGACATATCACGCTCACAGGAATCAGACAGACAGCAGAACGGACATCTGAAAACATAATGCCTCCAGCCCTGGCTACCGTTGCTGTGGAGTCCTTACAACAACACAAAAGCAAAACATACACGTTTAAAAAACTGGATTCAGTCTGCATCTGTAGAAAAAACACATTCATAGTTGCCAACTTTGGATTCACTTCTACAAATCTGAAACAGAATAACAATGAAAAGGCCTTTGCATTGTATGTGCATTAGGTCAGGCGAGTGCGTACTCTGTTGCAAGGAACAGTTGTGTGATTGTATGAGCAGGCTTTTTGTCAGCCATGTTAGCCTTTCAGATGTATGTGCAAAGCATGCAGTCTAGTTGATTACCTTGGCTTGCATCCATGGAGTCTTGTATATTGCGTTGTCGTCTGCATCAGACTTGCATAACACTGGGACATTAGGTAGGGGGAAACCCCCGATTGCTTTAGAATATTTCACACACTTTCATAGCATTTGTGCTTTGTAAATAACTTTAAATATCACCTACAGGATCTCTTTCTATCTTTTTTCTTTCAATCTTTAAAAATACAAAATGCTCTAAATCTGTCCAAAGACAACACCATAAATAGTCATGAAATGCAAAACCTACTGTACCCACTCAAGAACTGATAGTAAAACCCTTTTAAGTCATTAAAAATGGAGGGATCCTCTGTTTTTCTGCTGTTGTGTATGAAATATTAAGACAGGATGGATGTTTTAGTGGCCTTCCATAACTCAGTGTTTGTGTGTATTTATTACAGCTATAAATCCCTACTCGGTCTGTTTAAAGCTAAATCTGAAAATGGGATTCAATTCATAATATAGATAGACATATGAGGTGCGGCTATTAAATAACAAGACTGGACTAATGAAAGTAGAACCACAGCACGTATGCACAACCATGTGGTGCACATTGCCCAGTGGGCATAAACAACCTTTGAATGTTTCCATCGTCACCGTTTTCATTAAACTCCATCATTTAATAGCTCATGTTCTGTATGTCTAAGATATCCAACAATTCAATGTGTTTGGTGTGTTTTTTTCTTCTTCTAATATACTGTCCAATAAAAGGCACTTGAACACAGTGATAATTAATATTATTTATTCACTATAATGGTTGTGGGCCTTCTATCAGCTGTATTTCTGTATGTATAAATCATATATATGACATGAAAAATGTGTGACTGCAACAATTTTAATACATTTTATTGAACTTACATGGAATGCTTCTATTTTAATTTTATCTTAAAAAAAGCTTCACGTCAACTATAGATGTGTAGATTAAAGTAAGGCCTTTATTATATATTTAATTAGTAGTTTTTTAAAGTCCCAAAGTTTGACCACACTACATAGTACAGTACTGTATGTTGGTATTTTGGTAAAGGAATCCTTGTAGTAATGTAAAATTGTGTTTAAAAATGCTAAAGTGATGCATATTTCCCCTTGCCATCTGAGATACATCTCCATTTGCTACTGTAAAATATGTAATGTGTTTTTTTCTTCATCTTTTCTTGTCCATGAGCATCTGCATAACAGGCATCCGGATGTGTTTGCACTTGTGTCTTGCTTTGACACTTAGCCCCTGCTGCCTGTGTACGGTGACTGAGCTTGTATATCTTGAATGAAGTGAGCTTAGCACAGCTGTCCCTGTCATGCATCATTCCTCTGGTCACATCCTCCCCTGCTTTATCCATCTGCTCAAGGCCTGCACAGAGTGTGTGTGTATGTGTGAGTGTGTGTGTGTGTGTGTGTGAGAGTGTGTGTGTGTGTGAGAGAGTGTGTGCATATGTAAAAGCTTGCAATTGTAATCCTTACTTTGCTACATCAGACCAGGTTTTCTCTGTCACATCAGCAATACCCTGAGGAAAAGGCTGAAGCTGCAAGTGTGTGCATCATCCACTGATGTTGTGTCTAAGTTTGAAAACCGGACTGATGGACTAAATTTTGATGGGAGCGACAGTATGAACATCCAAAAACCGATTGAAAAAGCTGAGTCTGGTGATGTATGATGTTTAATTTAATGCACTCTGAGGTTTTACATAATGTTACATTTTACCACAAGTCACAACTCCACCAGATAGCTGTACAGTGTTCACAAATAGCAGCGACTGCAAATGAAAAGATTAAAAGCAGGCGAATGGAAGCTGTTAGCACTGCTCCACAAGCCAAAAAAAATGACAGAATGTCGACAAATTTGGGTTTTTATGTCCTTTAATGAGCTACGATAATGGTAACAATAGCACCGGCTTTGTGCAGTTTGTGTATATTTCATAACATCAGATTCTATTAAAGGTGTGAAAGCAACAGAATAATTTAGGGTCATTAATCTGGCCTTAATAACAGCTGTGTTTACAATGAGTGAGAACAATTACCACATGTGGTCTGTGCCAATAATATGCGTCACAGTTTTGGAATGAAATGGGTATATTCAAAGACTGCATACGATGACAGATTCTTCTTCCCGTCTCAAATTATGGTCTTTATGGTCAGACACACTGCCTGCCATCATTTAAAGTTAAGCATAATAGCTGTGGTATTAAGTTTTAAGCTTTTATCCTGTACATTAAGAGGATATGTTAGCAAATGTGGCTCATAATTCCATTATTTTTCATCTTTTATCTTCATCCATGTCTGTTGTCTTCAATCAATGTTATTTGACTCTTGATTTCACCTTCATGACACAACAGGGCTAAATAATGAGCTAATATGAGCAAAATTAAGAGCAAAACCTTTTTTAAGCATTAAAGACCTTGGTCAGTCAACCAGAAACTATAATTTATTTCATTCATTCCACGTCAACTTAGAATACAAACAGAGAGTTGTTATTATCAAGCAGCAATGTGTACAGAAGTCATCAGACTTTTATTTTTCTGCAAAAAATTTTAACAGCCTGTGTAATTTGTGTTTAATAAGGCTGTAAATTGTGCATCCTGATTTAGCAACATTCTGTGAACTGGGGAATTATGTTTGCTCCCTGGACAAACTGCGCATTTCCCAAGCTTGAAAAATTTAAGCAAAAGAGGCATTGTTACAAATGGGTATCTGTCTAACATTGGAATAAAGTATTTAAATATAAATGCGTTGTGACAGTGTGATTCCATATATATGACTTTAAATGGAGCAATCTAGCTCACAACCCATGGTAAATTAAGTCAAGTCAGGTTCATTTGGACTCGGTGGATAGACTCGCATCTGCCATAATTTGTAGCGAAGCTCTCTCTCTTTAAAAAAACAAGTGACAAGTAGCAAGTTTGAGGCTAACATCAACAGACAAACATGCCAAAATGAATAATAAAATAAGTAAACCATATCTTCAGAGAATAACGCTGTGATCATTAATTATTTCCCACTAAGTATGTTACAACTATTTGAAATTCAACAGAATTTTGAAGGTCAGATGAAGAATTACTCATCACGACAAAAACTATTGAATCTGTGACAGTTTTCATTCTGCTTGATGTCTCTCATTCTTCTCACAGCCCATCCCTCTCCCCTTTACCCCTGCATGCTCTCTCAGGCAATAGCTTGACGTCACAACCCCACAGACAGATCCAGGCATGCACACACATCTGGACCTTTGCAATTTTCTATGTCTGTGCACACGTAAACACACTCTCACACGGAGACACATTATCGCACAAGCATGCGCATGCTCTTGCTTTATAACACACACACACACACACACACACACACACACACACACATGTTCACAAACAATGTTAGCTGCTCCTACTGTTCCCTGTGGCCTATGATGGAACTGACACACTGTCTCGTTTGATCAGTGTGAAGCCATTGTCTGACATCTTTAGTGGAGATGGGAGCTTGAGGGTGAGAGGTTGAGGGATGCAATATATGAGCAGAAGTAAACGGAAAAGAGGAAAGGGGCGGGTAGTGGTGACCAAAAGTGACCTCAAAGTCTTGGAAATATCTCAATGAAGAAGGGAGGCTGAGAGGATGACTGAGGGGAGGGACAGTGAGTAATAAGCAGCAATATAATGGGATATATTCGTCCCTAAGGCATTTGATATTCACATGTGCAGCTGTGATATATACACACAGTCACACACACTCACCTCGCTAAGCTTCATTGGTTTGATAGTTTTTCTCTCCACTGGCCTGCAGCTGAGAGGTCACAAAAGATGAGACATGGCTCCAAGCTGTTCCAAAATCCAGTCACACATATACACCTCCTAAGGCCTTTGATATGTGTGTACAGTGCATTGAACGTTTTGCCTGTTGTGTGTGTGTGTATGTGTGTGTGTATGTGTGTGTGTATGTGTGTGTGTGTGTGTGTGTGTGTGTGCATGCGAGACAGAGCAGTTGTATGGGACACTATGCTCAATGTTCTGGAAAAAATGTCAAAAACACTTGGCTGTGATGTGTTACCATGTTGACCAGAGCCCAGCTGTGGTGAGGATTTAACTGGTTGTCATCAACTTAATTAGTGTTGTCATGATAATTTGAGTCTCCATGGCTGTGGCTACAGATTGCGTAACAGCCCTACAGTCTTGAGGACACATCTGGAACCTCTGATTGCCTTACAATTAGAATAAATAGAAGAAACACTGTCATCAGAATTGAATTGCCAAATATAAATAATGTCTATACTGGCCCATTGAGATATGAGGATCATTTGCATAGCAATTCACATGTGTGAATACAGTCTGCATGTGGGATGGGGCTCGTGGGGAGGTGTGTATATAGGAACATAGTCTTAGCAGGTTTAGTGGGAAAGGGCTCTAAGCAGTAATGTGGTGTGACGGCCAGCGAATACATATCAACACTTTATACACAGAGAGCCAGATCTGCAAAAGGACTGAAATTCTTTGGCGAGTGCAAAACTGGTGCAAATGAGACAAAAATATACTGTGTAATTCACAAGTAACCACAAAATGGTGGAAATCGCTGTAGACTCTACTGTCAATCAGATTAGCTTATTGTTGTGATCTGTGTTATTTGCGTTGACATAATTTAGGGAGTAGTCATAAATTAGGCGCAAAGTTGGCCCCCGTCAACACGAACAAGCCTTGCTGCAAAAACTGTCTAATTCACAGCAGACCAGCATAAATTGTTACAAGCAGTTTGGCCAATGCAATTAACACATGCAGACAGACAGTGTTAATTGTGAACATACTCATCTATGACTCACTCTCTCTCTCTCTCTCTCTGTATCTCTCTCTTTCTACAAATTGTTGAGGATGTGAGACTTGAATGATATTGATTTGATGTTTAGTGGCATAGAGTGTGACATGTTAAGTCTGATATTGTAGATATCTGGCTCCTAAGCATGTTTTGGTATGAGGTTTGGGTATTTGCATGTAAAATGTGCTAATTGAGATCAGACTGCCTCACTAAAAACCTTCACCTTATTACTCCGCTATCCCAGAGTGTAATAGCCGGAGAACACATAACACTAATGACTGTCAGATTCTGACTGATCTTCAGTTAATGAAATTAGAGCTGCTAAACCGTGCATAAAAGCACGCAGTCTCTTTTGTAGTTTGGAGATGCTGTGACACATTGGCTCCTTACTTTGAGAGTCGGACATTAATAACTGGAACCTATTTTGATGACAATTGTGTATGGTGTATGGTTCTCACAATCTTTATGCTGAAAAGAAAAGGAATAGAGCGTTAGAAACTCTGACTCAAATTAAGGACAAATTGCCCTTATCATACTTCCTTTATGGCTGTATTTGCACCAGTATATTATTAGCGCAAGATATTTTGTTAAGAGGTCCTTTTAAAGGAGCAGATTGCTGGTAAAAATGTGGCACACACTCTGTACAAGTATTGGGTTCAGGCTATTCTTTGTGGATTAATAATAATAATAATAATAATAATAATAATAACACATTTTATTTGTTGGCGCCTTTCAAGTCACCCAAGGTCACCTTACAGAGAATAAAAGCACAGAATAACAAGAAACATTAAAACAGAACATCAACCTAAAAACAGATGAAGTGCACAGTGACCAGTCAGAGTGAGTATGCTAATTTGAACAGGTGGGTTTTGAGTTTGGATTTGAAGGTTATGATGGAATCTGACTGTCTTATGTTGGGAGGGAGGGAGTTCCATAGCCTGGGTGCTGAGCATGGGTGGATTCAGACCATAGACTACATACGCATTACTATAGCACAAATTTGGATTAAAAAAAGGCAAATCCCTGTGCACCTTTAACTATAACTCAATTGGAAGATGCATGGCTAATACTATTTTCTATTTTTTGCAAAATGTGTTTTTTAGGGCTGTCAAAATTAATGTGTTGACGTGGATTAAGCAATCGTCATGATGATTATCATCATTTGATTAAAAATTTTAACACAATTAACCCATCCGCAGGGCAGAATGACTCTGAACGTCTCTGGCAATGCATTTCGGGCAGTTTGTCCAAGTAGAGTTACCGTCGTGCATGCGCAAATGAGCAGTTGATCCGGTAGTGACAGGCAGCAGAACCAACCAGTAAAGATGGAAGATGCTAAACAGCATGTTGGCCCTCTCGATGGGAAATTTGAGTACCAAAAAACCAAGACAGAACAGTTGTTTCAAGTTGTTTTTTTGAAACTGTTTAATAAACACGGTAAGTGCATATTCCATATATTCTCTTCTTCCTTATGTCTGTTTGCTCGTGCAAAATGAAACTGGATTAATATAGATTAAAAATGAATGACATTTAATCGTGATTAATCAAAGTTAACCCACAGCCAACCCTGTGATTAATCTGATTGAAAATTTTAATTGTTTGACAGCACTAATAGTTTTGTTACAAACCCCTGCTTTTTCTAAAATATTCTCTTATCGTCTCAATAGAACACATTAAAACTAGCACTTGCAATAGGTGTTTGAAACATTCTTCTGCCCACCTCACTGTGTTGCAGACTTTTTAGCTGTCATGTGCAAGGTCTTGGGGGCTGCAGGTGAGATTAGCTGTCATGGTACAGAGAGCAGGTAAATAACTCCAGGACATCATGTCACACATTCTGGGTGGAGGAGAAGAAAAGGGAGATTTCTTTAATTCCTCCACCAAGGGGTCGATGGTCCATCCACCCGTGTAATGAGGTCTGTTAGCCAAATGAGCAGCCCTTCAAGTGTAAGTGTGTGTGTGTGTGTGTGTGAGAGAGAGAGATACAGAGGAAAGGGCTCATACAAGTGCAACAGAGGCCAGACTTTTTTTTTTTTTTTTTTGCATGTGCTCTTGCCTGTCATGCCTGTGCTGTCTTTCATAATGCACAGCCTGCACAGGTGTTCTTCTCAATCATAAGTGGGAAGCAATCAGCTTTACAAATGTTATGCTCATGAATATATGGAGTATGGTTAACCTGTCAAATGTAACTAAACATCTGCTATTCTCCGGAAACGATGGAGATATCATTAGTCGCTGCACTCTGCCAGCATGATCTCATATGGATCTATCATCTGTAATCAGGCACATCAGTGGAATTTTAAACCGACTTTGTTCAGGAATTTGTGTAATGAATGAATTTTTATTTGAATGTGTATGTAGTGAAGCTCACAGCCCCTTTGTTTCTTTTTTCTTTTTTTTTTTTTTTTTTTTTTTTACATACAAGCTCATGGTTGTTTCTGCTCCAGGCTCGATCCTGTGTTTGCAGAACATCCCAAAGTGGTACTGCACAGTCTGTGTTGACTTTGAGATCCCTCTGCTGCTTTAATCTCTGCTTGTATTTTAAAAAAGGTTGTGACAAATATGGTTTTAATTACTTGTTTAATCAAAATTAACTGGCAGGACACACTTTGTTATGCATGTGCTCCTCGCCCCTGTGAGGCGACTTTGTTGTGATATTGGGCTCTATAAATAAAATTGAATTGAATTGTTATAAGCATTTTAGTTACTAATATACATGCAAACATTTTTTAAAGGATAGTAATTCACACTTTCTTTAAAAAAAAAAAATCCATTTCATATTAAGTTGACCTTCAAAAAATAAATTCTGCAGCAACTTTCTTACCATGGCTGAGAAATAGAAAAAAGCTTTTGCAATCTGGAGGTGATGCCTTTGTTAAACTGTATGAAACAAACGTTCAAGATCCAACCAGCTTCCATTGAGTTTTTTAAATGGGCAGATATTTCCCACATCTCAGGGCCCTCAGTGACACCAGGCAGACTAGATTTGAGAACATTTATGAAATTACATTTAGAATATGTCGCACATACTGACATTTTGGTCATTATTCACATTATAGTACATTGGCTGAAACATTATTATGAGTGGGTTCCTTCTGTCAAGTCCTCACAGTGCTTTTTAAAACTGTACCAGAACAACATTTTGGATTGCCAAGTGTTGCATTCTGTTCCGCTACCAAAAATAGGCCTGCTGTTCAGAGATTTGTATGGATTTAGTCTCTTAACTCTGCACATGTCTCCTGCTCAATAAGAAAATGAACCTAATGTCATAAAGGTTGCGTCCTCAAGTTTCTGATGGTGAAATGGTGAAGGTAAATACCATTAACTGATGCGCGCAGGCTTTCAATCACCACCTCCTGTAACTTTGTACACAGTTTATTTCTAACAATAGCACACAAGTAGATATAGCAGACATGGTGTTTTGAAAATGTCAGCTCGCATTGTAACCATGCAACATTTAACAATTGCCTTTTAAAGCGAAAAAAGATAGATTTTGCACCGCTAGATGTAATGTTAGATGTTTTAAATATCTATATGTATTGCCACATCATCTAGGTTGAATAGCCGTCAAATGAAAAATTATCAGAATATTTTGATAGTCACAAAATATTATAATTGGTTTACCAGGGTGGCACCGCTGTGTACTCGGTCTTACTCAAAGAGTTATTTTTGAATACGTTGCCATCCTGACTGACATTAATTAGGGGGGAAACATCCGCCATTAAAATGCCACCGCACAACAACACCGACCCTTTTTGATTCTCGGCGAGTGTGTGTTGGGGACGTTGGGGGCATAAATTAGTATAATCTACATACATTGTGTGCGAGTGTGCATATGCATATACATGAAGATTTCCTGTCTTGTATCAGTGTCTGACTCTCCCCTTTGTTTGGACTCTATGTGCAGCTGTGTGTATTTGTAAGTATTCTGTTGAGGTAAGCAGTTTGTTGTGAGACAGCAGCAGGGATGCTCACACCTACACTGAGTCCTAATGAGGATTTTACTAAACCCACAGAGTCTACTATATAACTATAGCAGCCCCTGTGGAAAGCCTGACACTGCAACTACTGCCTGTGTGTCTGTGTGTGTGTTGCAAGCAAGAGTTATTGACACTTAAGGGAAAAAGGACTGTAGACAGAAAACGAAAAGGAGGATGGAGTGCACGATAGGAGGGGATTAGAGGGGATGGTGAGGGAGAACTGGTAGCAGAGATGCTAGACGGAGCAGGGTTTATTAATATCCATTTGGGGGGGACTGCGCAGGGTCTGCTAATGCTTCTCTTGGCATTGACACAGTTTGGCACCCAGTCTGAAAAAGACTCAGAAAGTGCTCTGAGTAACCCTGAGACACCAAGCAAACAGCCCGGTGTAACAGACGGGAGACAGATTTTCATTTTGGCTGTTTTTGCTGAAACACTCCTTTAACTGTTTATTCATTCTATTTCATTATTTAATTTGTAAGGGACAGCAGTGCATACAATATTAAACATAAAGCTTACCATTTGATTCACTGAACCTGATTCAGATTTAAACTCATTTTCATCCGCAGTTTCTTGGCAATTTACAATTACAGTCTTAATACTGGATACACTTGACAACTCAGGCAAGACAGATAGTTATTTGCACAAACTTAGACAAATGGAAACTTGTGTCTTGAATCCAAAGCAGAACTAATATTACATAATGAAACATTGCACTGCCTCTCCCACACACCATTAAATCAGGGACAAAAAAGAAAACTAATTAATTACTTAAAATTAAAAGATGAATTATTAAAGAAAAAAAAGAAAAGAAAAGGAACAGAAAAGAAAGGAAAGCATAGGAATAAAGCTTCATAAAAATAATAGGAATCCCTTGTGATTTCAGACTCCAGTTGTATATACACTAAACAGTAGTGGCATAGACCAAGCCAGAGGCATGGCGATGTTAAAGACTGTAATTTGTATGTAGCGAGAGGAGCATCTGGCCAGCCAATTACCATCTAATGGTTGCTCCTCATCCAGTGTTAACAATCTTCTTATCTGCACCCTGTCTGAGCTGCACACACACACTCACACTTTTAATCTTTGCTTGTGCCTTGCAGCAAGAAGAAGTGGCCTCCTCTCACCATGTGCAATGTACTGTACAATGAACCCCTTCATTTCCCAAATCAGCTGGAAGTGAAGGTTCACATCCGCTATACATCACTACTTCCTCTGTCTTTTTCATTAACCATGTCCTCGCCAAACCCTCTATTAACTTCACAACATCTCTTTAGCATGATCTACGCTTTTTGTTACGTAACTGGGAAATTTGAGTCACCCAGCTCCAAAGACTTCCTAAATAAAGACACTATGCAGGGGAGGAGTAAATGTAGAGAAGGGGAGTAAAAGGGAGGGATGGAGAGGGAGCAGATTGCTTGCAAACTAATGACTTATTCCTGAAGATCAAACAGAGCAGACTAAACAGATAATTCCCAGCCAAAGATACTTAACATTGCATAGCTAGTCTACTATTCCTCAGCTAATTCACAAGGGGGGTAATTAAAAGAAAAACCCATGAAAAACACTCAAACGCAGACACACACAGTGGCGCACATACACAGGACTGCATTGTGGGAGGCCTGCCACACGTAGCTTTGATAGCATGAGTCTCTTATCCCCTTGGCAGCCTATTGCTGTGTAAAACGCATTTGCAATGTCAATAAAAACCATTTCTAATCATTTGCCGGGCATCTGAATGTGCACTGCCCAAGGTACTGTGACTAATATATTTCCCCTGTCTTTCCTACATCTCGTCTCTTTTTACGTACACAAACGTGTGCATGAGCACACAAACAAGCACACCTAAAGATTTACACTATTAAGCAGCAGGCAGAACAAATATAGATACTGTAAAATCTGCCTCTGGATACAAGAAGGCTTATTGTGTGTGCTGTTAATGTGTCTCATGTCTTTTACAGAGACATGGATGGAGGTCTTTATTGCTGATTTAATGCAGCAAGGCTGATGGGGGTGTAATGGAGGTGGGAAAGCAAATATAACAGTGGTGAGAAAAAGCAATCCTGTAACGTATTGATATTTTTCCTCTCTGCAAACACCTACACAAAAGATCTCACAGACAATGCAGGAGACCCACACATGGCAACGAATGCATACACAACATTAGACATTCCTACAGGCATGTGAACACAAACACATATGTGCGAGTTAACTATTTGCTGCACACCTCTGCCTCTCCTTATATTGTTGAATCAATCAGTGCACGGTCTGTGGGAGCTAGATGAAAAGCCAGCGAAGTTTAACTGACTCTAATCCCATGAAGGTGATCTTACCCTGCAGAGCAGCAAGCAGCTGTTCTGCATGAGTGCATCTGCACACACATGCTTGGTTGTAACTGTGTCTGTGTTACAGTAGAATTTGTTTGAGTTTTGCCTGACTTGCTTGAGGAGGAGATGCAGCGAGAGACAGTGCCAGTCCCTCTCCTTATAGGGGGTCTTCTGTGCCTGAGTCTAAAAGCCAAACAGAGACTCAGCAGGGGTGCTAATGGGCCTCAGTGACAGGTGGGTGTGTATGTGTGTGTATGTGTGTGTGTATAGCTGAGAGGGAGAGAGAGAGGAGGTGACACCGAGGAAGACAGAAAGCGACCATGTGTGCTATAACCTTTGAAAGGCTCAGAATTGTTCATGGTCTAATAACCCTAATGCCATGGCACATTTGCTTAAGCCAGTAATTTTGATAGCAGTCCTCTTCTGCTTATTGATGAAAACGGTGGTGTACACAGTATAGTTTGTGTTTGTATGAGTGTTTGACCTATGCGGTTCAGTCATCTCAAAAGGACCTGTGTGGTATTCACAGTGGATGTTAGTGTAATGGGGTTTTAAATGTGGTGGGGAGAAAAGTGGCTCCCATCAAATTAGCCCTCCATTTATTCCCACTAAGAGCTGCAATAGCCACGCTTCGTCTGCTTAGCGGGGATTGCCTCTCACTGTGCAACCACAGCCTCTGAAGCAAACATCTGACCGTACTCACATTACAGACGGTCGAAAATTGATAAACTGTCAGAAAAATGCCAAACATGAAACATTAGATCCATAATTTATACGCCAGATGTGATAGGAATATGGAAAAACTCGGCTTTTATCGTACGCTGTTGCTATCTTGAATACAATCATTGTCACAATTGTCCTCGCGGTCTTTATAATTGCACCACCAGCTTCACCTCTATAATAATCTTTGTTTGTGTAATCATTAGCCATCACGGTGATGAAGAAGCATAATGGGCTTTGGTGGTTTGAAATGGTGTAATTATTGTACAACATTTAGGAAACATTGTTTTCTTGTCAGACTGTCCTGTTGAATTATTAAAATACTGTTGTTAGAACATTTAACGTTTAATCTTTCACCCTATCTGCGGATAGAAAGTGAAGGGGAGATTTTTCCACCAAATTTGAAACCTTTGGTCTATTATCTTTGATTTGGATTTCGTTAAAATACTTTAATACACTCATCAGTCATCAAATGTAGAGCTCCAAAATTTCATTTCAGTAATTACAGGATTACTATATTTAGATAATCACTAAAACAACTCAACAAAGCCAGGCTCATCTACATGAACTTGTCGACTTAAGAGTAAATTAGTCACAAATGTCACTACTGGAAAATGATCACAAGCAAAACTGTGATAAAATATTAATAAATAGGCTATTAGAACCCCCAAAAAAGATCTATGATAAACATTTGTGACAGCACATTGGTGTATTATTAACAAATTATTACTGGGCATTCATATCAGATTTAGTTTACTTGTCTTTGGTGCCTTTTTGCTGTCTGTCTGCTTGTCAAATGTTTTCTTTTATGGAAATTATTGCGAACCAAGTCAACACTGATGGCAACATCTCGAACAGATATTCAGACTTACACCCAGATGTCAGTCCTATGTGTTTGCCTGAGGCTCAGACTCCCACTACTCACTGCACGAGAAGAAATACGTATGTAATAAAAGTGCACTTTTCAGGAACTGCTGGATTTACATTTACAGTTACAGTTACAGGAAACCATTTTAAATAAATATACCTTAAAAAAAAATATACATTATGGCTCATCATTAAACGTATCATAGAATGTCTTTACAGTTTTATGAGGTACCCACTGTCTGCGCTTTTAAAATGAAATCTTTAATGAATACAACCTCCTATGGGAGACTGAAACCAATAACTAGTTAAATATGCATCAGTAGAAACTTTGACTGAGTGTCTCCATGGACTGAAGTAAATTAACAGGCTTTGTGGGGTTACAGAAAGGGCTGAAACAGACTATGTGCAGAACTATAAAGTATGCATGCAGAGGGAGCGATAATGGCTCACCATATCCCTCACCATAACACCACATCCATTCATATTACACATAATAGATCTTTTCATGTACTGTGACTTTTAATGGTCTTAATGTTTCATTGCCTGCTTTTGCTGTGACTGTCCTCATTATTGTTTATTACGCCCCAACACACTGTAATGAACAATGGCGGACCGTACTGTTGCGACATGCGGCGTTTGCAACACTAAATCACAGAATATTTCAAAATAAATACACCTGGAGCCGATGGTGTCCTTCTCTCATAAGAGGGAACATTTCACTCTGTATCGACTAGAGCTGCACTGAATGAACTGTAACAGCCTAGTTATTAAAATCAATAGCAATAACTACAATTCCTCAATTTCAGATTGGCTCTTGACTCAATCAATGGATATCAAATTACCCTGCCTCTAGAGCGCGTAATCCCCATCAGAAAGGGAAGGGTTAGGCCCTGAATATAGATCAGTGTAGAACATGCAGAGTGCCTCTCATAATGAAGGAGCTCATATAGAAATTACACAACAAAAGCAGCTGCACACTTCAGACACATGCAGAAGTAACACAACCTGAGCAGTCATACAGTCAATACTCATTCTGTTTGCAGAACGCTTCATTTACACTGGACTGAAAAGTTTAATATGGTTAGACATACAGCTTCTGTATGATCAATTAATTCCATATGGGTGATTTTTTTTCTCTCTTGGTTTAATTTACTGTGTTATTGTTTTCTTTGTGGTGCTTTCCTTCTTCCTGTCTGACCTTTTTTCACCTGCAGATTGTCAAAGGAAAATCTGCAAGGTGATATGGCAACAGTTTTACTATTGTGGGGGAGAAAAACAGGTAAACCCTGGAGTACTTGGGTTAATCTTTTCACGTGTAAATAAAATAAACTGCACCAAAAAATGCTGTGGTGACATTTCTTGACTGGATGGAAGGTCGAAGCTGTTGTTTTTTTTTTTTTTTTTTGCATTTCACGTGATAACAGTCTACTCCTTCCCCTGCAATATGGTGCTAATTATTTAATAACACCACAACTACACCTTGGAGATTTGGCCATTTATTTATCTTTACTATAACTAGATGCCATGTAGGACCGGAGCAACACATTTTCATATAATATATCACACAACTCAAGTTGCATTTTGTTGAGCGAGGCTCTCTAGAGGAATAAGGTTGATTTTTCAATTTAGGAATTTTCCACAATTTTCAGAAAGCAACACCTTGAGCATGACCTTAATCAAATTATTTTGATATATTGCCCAGTTCTAGCCACAATACTTCACATTTGTGCTTTTTAATCTTGCTTTGTGTTGCTCTCTCATTTCTCACGTCCATTTGTCTCTTCTTGTCTTTTTTTTTTTTTTTTTTTTACTGTGTCACTGACCGCAATCAAGGCTTTTTGTTTCCTCACATAATTCAGCAAAAACTTATTCTCAAGTGTGCATTTTTACTACATAATGGCCTCAAAGCAGCACCGCATCGTAGACATCACAAATGTCAAATCATTGATAATAGGAGTCATCCATCCATCTATTCATTCATTCTAAACCTGTTCACTCTAATTTGTTGTCCTGTCCAGCCAGGGAAATTTACTAAATCTTATTACAAAACATTGCTGGGAACAAAGAAATGGATCATTGATGTTATTGCGTATAGTAATATAGTATGACATTATGTTGTCGTAAATCCAACATTAGTCAGACAAGGTAAACCAACTGCATCATAAACTGTCTAATATAACTCACTGGGGGGAGGAGGGCGGAGCTCTTCGTGATGACTCAATATCTTCAGGATGTATGAGTCCAAAGACGTATGAAGGATGACTGATGCACAGTGTGCCCTTTTATTGGTGTAGTTAATAGTCTTTACAATACAAGGGTGAAGTGGACTGATTAGTTTGTATTTTATTAAATTCTTTTGTTTTCTAAGAACGTTGGCTCCTGGAGCTTGATGCAAACAGGCCCGCACACAAAAGGAGTCTTTTAAAGAATGGGCAATGTTCAAATGAGTAAGGATTAAGAAAATGAGTTTCATTTTAAGATTGTTGCTGGCACTAAATCATGTATTGTGCTTCTGGAATGAAAGATCAACTCCGTGTGTGTATGTGTGTGTGTGTTTGTGTTCTCACACATGCACCTTTAGATGCCCTTAGCGTCAGGGTGCTTGTAGATAAATGGCCGATTGGTATTGACTTCAATTTAGAAAATGCTGCCCTACACTTTTCTCTCTACGAAACCCTGGGGCACCTGGGGGGAAATCCAGAAGTGTTCTGCCAGAGGAAATGTATTACTGAGGGTCACCAGCTCCAGTTTAGGGGATTTACTGTACCCTCACACACAAACACACACACACTGCTATACACCTTAATACACATACAGCAGAGAGGGCCTTCTGCACTTGTCATGACAAACCCTATGATCTGTGTTGAGAACACACTGCTCATGCTGTCATTGTTGAAATACGGCAGTGACAGAGCGACTTAGTGTGACGACGGGTGACTGAAGGCTGGCCACAGGCAAATATGTCACAGCTAGTTTAGGCTGCGCACCACATCCCTATACAAGGTTTAGTTTGGTTTTCATTCAACTAAATATGTTTGTTGTTTATGTAGTGGGGTGGTCAGTTTTCCCACTGCCTCTGAAGTGCTCCTGTCAGCCCACCCCCTAGTTAGGAGGCTTATTTAAGCCACCTGCTTCCAATATGGCAGCCTCTTTGCTGCTGCTGCTATGGGCTCTGCTGTGGGCGTCGTGTGGTTTTCTGTTTGCTGCCGTTCGGTGCTGGTTCGGGTCCAACTTATTAGTTCCTGTTGACCCTTAAGGGTGGCTAACCTGATGCTGTTTTGGCTGTGGTTATATTTTTGCCTATTTTAGTTAGAGTTTACTTTTGGTTTACTTGATTGTTGAATATAGTTAATAGTGTTTTGGAGTTACCTGGCCTTTAGTTTAACACTTAGTTTTCTTTTTTCCCATAATACCACTCAATATGTTTATTTTTGTTTGACTTTGAGTTAATTTGAATTGGAAAGTCCTGTGTTTGCTTTTGAGTAACTTGTATCTTTGTTTTCATTGGGTCATTACATTGTAATTACCACAGCTGTTAGCCAACTAGGTCTACTTTTAATTATTTGTTTCCTTTTGTTTCAGCGACGCTGGGCGGCACCTGGGTGAGGTTTCTCCACCTATGCATGCCAGTTAGTGCACTGGTTCACAAGTTTAGTATCACTTTTCATTTGCTTTGCCGTCTGCTGTGTCCACATAGTCTGCTCACCACAGGTGGCCCCAGCTAGCTGCTCCTAGTTGAACTTTGGTTATTTTTTAACTGAATATAGTATTTTAGCAACTCAGGCTTATTTTAAAGACGGTATTACTAAATTTTAAACCTAGTATTTTGTAATAAAGGTGATATTCGTATGATCATTTAGTGTAGTATACTTAATAAATCGATTCCTCCTAAATTATAACTGGTCTTGTCCTCACTTTCTTTTTTTAGTCAATCCTGAAGACCTCATTATTAAATACAATTTTTCAATAAACATGAAATGAAATGAGAAAACCACATCTGTCCTTTCATCAGAAGTATAAGTGTGTGTCTTTTTACGTGGTGTTAATTTGTAATAACTCAGTATACCTCAGTATACCACATTTACAAGGGGAGGCATATTTGGCCCAGGTCCAGAGTTAAATGGCTGAAACGCAATGGGTTGAGAATAACGGTGACCATAAGCCAGACCTGTACTTAAACCATATGATTTGAGAAACAGCATTCTGCCTACCATGTGGCTACTCTCTGGAGATGGCACAAGCTGCAGGGTTCATATCCAGACTTTTATTACAATCATTTTGAGAAACAGATAGCTACTTCCTCCTCAATCTGATGTCAGCAGGGAATAATGTCTCCTACTGCCCAAATTTCAATCTCCTCAGAAAACAGAGACTCACAAACACACACACACACATTTTCTCTTTCTCTCTTTCACACACACACACACATACACAGCATCACTTCACGAGACATCAAACATTGACAAAGTCCCTTTTTAGTGCTGCCTGTTGGCACAGTAACTCTGGGCTAACGAAGTCACACGCTGGCAGAATATTAATAACAGCAAGCCAATCACAGAGCTGCATGGGGGAAAGTTATTTGCATATGAGAGGTGAGGGAGTCCATCTGACACACTGCCTTCATACATCTCCAGCATAGTGGGATGTGTGTGCACGTTTGTCACAAGAATGTGCTACCAAAATTTGTCCTGTGACTCATTGGTAGAAGTAGCCTTTCTTCTTCTTTGGCCATATAAATGTTATGCTGTAGCGAAGGACCAGCTTACTTTCATCAAATAAGCTTAAATATTTCCAAAAGGATATTGGACTGTCTAACACTTTACAGCAAATTCCCAGGCCCACAAGGTGAGCAACAGCTTTGGGCTCAGGATGTGGCTCAGCACTAGAGGTTTCACTTATTTAACTATTTAAACCAATGTGGTTTGGCAGACTTTTTAAAATTTAACAACTCCCAACACTTTCATCAGCCGCTTATTTCAGACCTGTGTAAAACACTGAACTGTGGCTAATGCTCAAAATCATTTGTGGTCATTATAACCAAGTCACAGTTTTAAAGTCAAATGCACTCAGTCTGACTCCAAACACACACATGCACACATGCATGCATGCAAATGAGTCTGTAATGAAGGTCATTCAGCAAACAATAAGAGCTCTGTCCAGAAATGTACTCTTTGCACATGGTAAAAGAGGATAGGCGCAGTTTATTTCATCCTCACAAAATCAATCACAGCACTAATGGGATACACAAATATAATTAACTGGGTTTGAGCATCCATACGTGAAAACAAAAATAGATAAATACCATCACCTGTTGAAGGCTAATTTCCTGGGGACTTTATTTATTTATTTTCCAGGGAAATGTGTGGCTCTGATTAATAGTGTTTACTGTAATAATCACCGTTATCAGCATCCCTCACATTCCTGGCATTACCTAACACTTTTGTTTTTTAAACAAAGGGATCATGTAAGAGGAATATCACCTTTAATGTTGTCGTTATTTATTGACAGCAGTGGAACAATTGTGTATTGAAAAGCAAAGCTAACACAATCATGTGACTGTAATTGTTGTGTGACAGACATAAAATGACTGATACTTATTTTTTTGAAAATCCTTACAATGGCAACTCGTCATCTCATTCATCTAAGTCTTTTTTTCCCACATAATGTACAGATTTCCCCTGTGTGAGCAAAATGGGATTAGGATCTGACCCGATTCGCTGCCCGTTTGTGGCCCAACTACCAAATATCTTCTGTGTTCTCAGTTGAGTGAAATCAATAAAATCCATTGAGCTGCATTGTTTCTATTAAGAAGTGTTTGTCAGACACGATGTGACTTGTGGATGATGGATTTATGAAACAAAATGGTTCTCTGTTTCACTGTGTAAGGAAGATTAACAACACAATGTGGGCTTGAATTGACAGATGCACACATTTGCATTGCCAAAACTCTCAAACACAGACTTGCGCACAATGCTTTTGACATAAGGTCTGGTTGTCATTTATATTCAACAAACAAATAGTAAATTTAACAAATAGAAAATGAATGACTGTGTGGATTCCCAAAAATACTGATTATACAGTATATTAGAAAATTAATCATACCAACCTCAGTCAGTCTGCAACAGGTCATGTGGACAGCTCCTGGTGCTGAAATACTACTGAAGATAAAGATGTGGTTAAAAGAAGACAAGCAAATAAGGAATAACAGGTGTTTAGGATCATCAATTGAAACAAACTTGCTTTTTAAAAGTTGAGCATAGCAAAAGCAATGCATCTCGGATCTCTCCACATCTGAGCGCCACATGTTGCCTATATCTTGGCAGCTACAGAGCCAAGTCACACTAAGACTTTAATATGTAAAGCAAATTAGATATCGTCTTGTTCTATATGGTAGATCTTACCCCATCTTAGAGATCTGTGTCTCCACTGTACCTGCAAAACTATTCCCAAAATGAGCAGTGCTAAAAAAAAATCACTGACCCTATTTCACAGTGACCCTAATGTGACTAATAGTGCTAGATTCAGAATCTGGCACTGGCAGTATAAGTGAATTTTAGAAGTCTTGACCCTCACTGTATAACAGCATGAGTGCTTGACCCCACAACAACAGGGCCATATCTCAGAGCCTCAGCAGACTTTACTCTTGATTGATTTCTTTGCATTTGTACTTTTCATTAATCCGTCGTATTCAGTTTAAGTGCCATACAACATTTTTTGCTTTAAGGACATAGTTTACATGAGTACAACCAATTTTGGACGATTGCCTCTAACTGACAAACGGCAATAAAACAATTATATTGATAATCATGTTTTCTCAGGTATGGTTCTTCTTTGAATGCTGTTGGATCACTGAGTGAGTTCAGCCCACAGTGAGGGAATCGGTATATCCTGGTGTGAGTCAACTCTCCTCAGACTGTGGGTCGATGGTGCTGACTGAGCCAGGACAGCTAATAAATCACCTCCTGCCGTCCTAAAATGGCGGGGTTGTGATTGGGGAGGGAAGGGAGCCCTGAGCGAGGGTTAATGAATACAGGCTACATCGATCTGCTTCCACCGGTCTCCTCTCCCTCACCATCCACTCCTGTATTCTCAGGCCAAATGCTGCTCCAGCACTTTGCTGACCTGCCACACTAAGCACAGGCTGAGTGGCGAGGGATCCACAGGGGCCAGGAGACATCGAGCAGTAGCTAAGGCAAGGTAATGGCTAATACTAGCAGCTAATTAGATCCGTCAGCTCTAACTATAGAACAAGGTGAAGCTGCGCTGGTGAATCAGTCACTAACAGTAACTAAGCTATAGATGTTTGTCTGCCCTGCAGCTGTGGGAGTACTATTAGTGTTCGCAGAAGTAGGTGATTGTAATGTAACTGTGGTAGTGCTAGCATCAGCAGCTGGCAGTAGCGCTATTAGTCTCAACCTATAGGAGTCCTGACCCTTATGGTTCAATAGTTTGTGTGTTTGGCCACAGGGTCGGCAAGCAATGGCTGTCTCCAGCTTTTAACCTTCAGTCACTTTAGAATGAACAGCTGCTTCCAGTCATCACGCTGTTTGAGACCTCAGCAGTCAGTAGACACAGTGGTCACTTTTAGAAAAGGAAAAGTACTACTTTATGAAGTATTGGGAGTCAGAGAGCAGCAGAACTGTGAAGCGACAGTACCACTGTAGGTGGGTGTCCTACAACAACTAGGTTGAACCTCTAGTGATGAGTCACAGCTCAAAGACTAATTGGGTCACAGGCATACATTTATCACAGTGCACATTCTACTTCCTGCAACATTCAATTTTCCCTCTAACCCCGAAACAGCTCTGTAGGGCAGGATGTCACTTGCTCATTATTGACCAGACCCACTCTAGTGTTAAAAAACAGAGGTTGACCATGTATAGAGTAATGACGATGTAATCCCGTTGTACTCTTGATTAAAGAGATCAAATCACTAGTAATCTACATTCACAATTGAATAGAAACGGACAAATTTCATACTTGAGTCAAATAAAAAAAAGTTTCCAATTTGTAGTATTTTATTGTTTTAGGTAAATCATCAGACACTCCATCTGAAGTATACTTCTAATATATGACATTTTAAAATACAAGACACACACACATATAT
>JAPQRQ010000023.1:11100681-11112994 GCA_037367365.1 Apogon talboti
AACAAGTAAGGTGTAATTCCAGGCAGTATAGACATTACAGGAAGATTTTGCTTCACAGGCTCTGGCTGATAGTCCTCATTGTGAACCTCCATGTAGGCAGAAAGAAAGGACACAGACAGACAGACGGGGAGACAGACAGACAGACAGACAGACACACAGACGGACAGACAGATAGGGAGATAGACAGTCAATAGGGGTGAGGACAGCAGGAAAAAAATATTCAGTGTGTTAAGTGACCTTTCCTTGCTCATGGCCCCTGTAATAGCATTAACACAGCAGCTACAACCATGGCCATCAATTATCTGACCAACCCTGCCTGCACCACCTTAACTAATAGTTTTCTCCCTTCACTCTTTCCTTACCCCCCCTCCGTGTAACCCCTCTCTTCCTATTCTCCAATTATCACTCTAAAGCACCGCATCTAATGGAAATAGAATAGGTACATGAGTTGCACTTGGCATATTTTTGCTTTATCTGGCTTATCTCTTAACTCTCCATATTGATTTTTTTTTATTTGCCCTTGTAATTCAGGTGCTGTTTTTGTTTTTTCCAAAGTTGTGTTTTGATGCATAAAACAGTGACACTTAAGTTTAATTAATGCCTTTTGTTGCACTCACTATTTCTCTACACGTAGTCAAGGGCAATGAAGGACATTCTTCCGTCAGTCAAAGACATAAGTCCACATTTACAATACTGTATGTTGCTCAGTAGGATTTTTCATATAATTGGTCATATAAAAAATACACTACACACGAATTTGTGTTAAAATTAATAATACCTTTTAAGCATTACCACTGTCATAATCTCTCTCTCTCTCTCTGTATATTTATATATACGCACACACAGTATACAGTATATGTGTGTGTTCATTTTTAAATGCTTTGTCTAAGGCTATGGCTACTGAGGCACAAGACACTATGTGCATTGCATGTAAAATAACTATATGAATACAACAGAGTCTTTCAATGCTTTGATCTTCATACAGTGAAAACACATTAGAGCTGTAATATATTCTGTCAATCAATATGGTTTGCTGAAATTTTAAAGAGAATAAATATTGCATTTCTTCCATATTATGTACAAGCTTATGATGTGTACACGTTTCATTTTTATGGTAAGTAGCATGAATGCAGCAGAATGAAAATAAATGTGCTGCATTGCAAAATAATGAAGAAAATTCATAGAGGAGAGTAGAATTATGTAGGTGTAATAATACTGGGCATAATGATTTATTTACTATGATATTTTATTCATGTTTATATGTTTGAACATAAAGAAGTGCTCACTTGCAGTATCAGATATACATTAGTCCTCATGTTCAACTTCTGTAATCTGTATCTTGCATCTGTTTAGATTAGATGCGGTATCAGTTAATCCCCTTTATGGGCCAGTGTGCACATACATTAAATTTTCAATAATGTGTTTACAATATAGAATTTTCAATTCAAGCAATGTTCTCTTCATCTAATGTATTGGAGTCAAAACTGGACAGAACAATTTGCATATGATTTTTTTTCCAATATAGACCCCAGCCCCAATGGCATTATACTTGTGATAGGAAGCAAGAAGGAAGAGAGGGCGAGAACCTGGTCATTAACTAAAGGCAGAGGACACTTCTTCCTTGCATTCAAATGATGCTTAATCCAACACGATCAACACTCTTCTCATCCCTCCTACTCCTCACCTCTAATCCACATCCTTCTTTTTCTCTGCCTTTCTCTGTCATTTTACTGAGGAGGCTAATATGCAGTACATTCCCTCATCTGTCTCCCTCATTCTTCTTCTCTATCCCTATTTATCTCATTTCTTTCTTCTTTCTATAGGCTCCTTTCCCCTATTTCACCAAGGACGTGGATATATCTCCTCCTACCCAGCCCCTTCTCTCTCCCACCCCACTCTTGGTAAGTCTCTTTTCCTCTATCTCTCTGTCTTTCTCTCTCATCTTTCTAAGAGATAACTCTGTGCAAGCTCTTTCATCTTTCTCCTCCCTAAAGAGAAGACTGCCCAGCAGACACAGAGGAGCAGAGTCAGCATTTCAGTCTTCTATGATGTCACGGACCCCCCAACCCAACCCCACACCTCCAAAATGCACACATATATAAAAATCCTCTACCAACTGGCCAACTAGGAAAAGCAGATACAACAAACAGGTCTGTTTTTCCCATCTGGTAGTAATGCATGAGGGAAACACTTACCAAACTGTGCCTTACAAGAGGTGAGAAATAGCAGCAAGCCGCATCTCCACTGGAAAACACTGGCGCACTGCTGCGCTCTTGAGACAGAAAGACAGAGAACACACAACCACTCTGGAGTTGGAGTAGAAAGTCTGACCTCTTGCATCTTTATGATACATCAGAATGAGTGTCTCAATTTTAACGATGGGCTGTGGGTTGTTCGGAGACAGTGAGAGAGGGGGGGGGGAAAGATCGGCACAGGTAAAGTGATCTAGAGAGTGAGAGTAAAGAAAGAGGGTGAGGGACAGAACACATGAGACAAAGACAGAAAGAGAGAGAGAATGACAGGAGAAGATAGTTACAGTGAGGGGAGGGAGAAGGAGGGATAGGGGAGGAGGGGAGGTTGAATGTGTTAATACACAGGAACACTGCATCAAACCAATGCACTGCTCTGAGGCTGGCTGAGCAGCTGAGAGGAGTGCGTCAGCAGTACATTCACGTTCCCACTGAAGGACAAAGGGAGGGGGCAGAGCGAGCATCTTAGCTGCCTGCAACACCGACACACATCGGCGGGGGGAACAGAGAAAAGAGAGAGATTGGAGAATAAACAAGAAGAGGAGATGTGGATTAGAATGCTGCTCCTGCTGCTACTGTGACGGTGGGCTGCCTGTTTGAGTGCTCGCGTGCGTCCTCCTCTCCATCTCTCTGTCTCTCACACACTGTCTCTTTCGCACACTCTGTCTTTCTTTTGCTCTTGATCTGTCACTGGTTCTCTCTCTCTTTCTCTCTCAATCTCTCCCTTTCTGTCTCTGTCTCTCTTTCCCTCTCTCTCTCTGTTCTACTCTGGCTACTGCAGTAGTCCACCAGCCAGCCGCAAGTCTGACAGCCACACACATGGCTAACTGCCACAACTTACTACCTCAGCCCTGGAAAAAGAACTAACAAATAAGCAAGCAGAAGAACACTGCAGGAGACAGCCAAGGGGACAAACAGCGAGCGGAGAGAAGAATCTGTAATACCTTTCTCTGTTTATGGATACAGATACGGAGCCCATCTCCTCACACATCCTCCCAGCAGCAACCTCTCTCTTTACTCTCATTGCAGAAGAGGACAAGAGTGCTCTCTCTCTTCCAACAGCCTTTTGCGAAGCTCCAGCAGTGCAGTGCATCCCCTTCTCCACCCCCCATCCAGCGCCACCATCTCTCCCACCACCCCCAACCCCCCCTCCCCCTAGGAGGAATAGACGGATTACTGCTAACTGTGCACACGGCAGCCTGCAGCTGCTCTGACCAGGGCCAGCCCAACATTGGGAGGAAGCGAGAGGAACACAGAGGAGGAGAGGAGAGGGGGATGACTGTGCCGGGAGTTCTTTAGCCTTTTTCTGTCTCTCAGTCTCTGTCACAACGGGGCTAATCAGCGACTGACTAGCCCTTGGCAAAGTCACAGTGAGGGAGGTCTTACCACCAAACAGGCGACCAGCCGACAAGCCAACACATGTATCAGGAGCCGACAGAACTGAGGATTTTCATTTATTTTTATTGGTCACTTCTTCTCTCCTCCTCTGTGTTTAACTGTGCTATGGATCATTGTGATTTATCCACAGTGGAACTGCATTTTGGGATCTGCAGCCTGGCACGAGGGCTGTTAGTGAGGGCAGAAGGGATCCACATACCTGCCAAGCCTTCCTGGCCTTACATCTGCCTGTGAGTGCTTTCCATGCTGCTTTCAGTCTTTAATACCAGGAGCCATTTTGTACCCTTGGCTAATAGAGGGCCACCTCACTTTTTCAGAAAGGGAAAACAAGAAAACATCTATCTCTTGTCTTTCCATGGAATGGAATTATAAATGAATGAGAAGTAAAACTGTTGTTTTTCACATCTGAAAAGAGGAAAAAGGGACTACTTTCAAACTAATGAGGTATGTCACTGATACTAATAATGAACATTGTTCTTATAATGCTGCAGTGCTTTTGCGTTTCTGCTTCTCTCGGTAAATTCACTCTTACTCTGTCCTTTCTCTTTCTCTTTTCTCTTCTTCCCTTCACACCATTTTTATGTAGCATCTTCCTACACTGTCGATGGAACTTGGGAGCACTGAGTTGCTCCAGCCAGGCTAAGGTGGTCTGTCCTCCGGTGTGTGTCATCTCCCCCTACCATGCAGAATAATGAGCCCTCCACACCATGAGTCCTCTGGGCCAGGTTAGTGTGCAGCCTACCTGGAACGCAGCCTTGCTCGCCGTGCTCTCCCTCATGGTGCCTGCTCTCAGTATGTGCCAGTCCACAGGCCCTGCAGTGGGCTCGGCTAACCCACAGAACTGTCCAGGTGTGTGCTCCTGCACTAACCAGCTCAGCAAGGTGGTGTGCACCCGCAGAGGCCTGGTGAGGGTTCCTCCCAACATCCCTACCAAGACCAGGTACCTGAACTTGATGGAAAACAGCATAGAGACCATACAGGCTGATACCTTCAGGCATCTGCATCACCTGGAGGTACTGCAGTTGGGCAGGAATGCCATCCGACAGATTGAAGTGGGGGCCTTTTATGGCTTGACCAGTCTGAACACCCTGGAGCTGTTTGACAATAGACTGACTGTCATTCCCAGTGGGGCTTTTGAGTACCTGTCAAAGTTGAGAGAGTTGTGGCTTAGAAACAATCCCATTGAGCGCATTCCATCAAATGCCTTCAACCGTGTCCCCTCCCTCATGAGACTGGATCTGGGAGAACTGAGGAAATTGGAGTACATCTCCGACGGGGCATTTGAGGGCCTTCAAAACCTCAAGTACCTAAACTTGGGGATGTGCAACCTGAGGGAGTTTCCTCAACTTTCACCTCTAGTGGGATTAGAGGAACTAGAGATTTCGGAGAATGTTTTCCCTGAACTGAAGCCTGGGGCCTTCCGTGGACTCAAGAATTTACGTAAACTGTGGATTATGAACTCTGCTATCACTACCATTGAGAGGAATGCATTTGATGACAATACAGCTTTGGTGGAGCTGAATTTAGCCCATAATAACCTGTCGTCCCTCCCCCACAACCTTTTCACCCCTCTACAGTACCTGGTAGAGCTACACCTGCACCACAACCCCTGGCGATGTGACTGTGATGTAGTGTGGCTCTCCTGGTGGCTCAGAGAATACATTCCCACGAATTCCACATGCTGTGGACGCTGCCACACCCCGATCCACATGAGAGGAAGATACCTAGTGGAAGTTGATCAGACCACCTTTCAGTGCTCTGCACCATTCATACTTGATGCCCCAAGAGATCTGAACATTTCAGCAGCAAGGGTGGCAGAACTGAAATGTCGCACAGCTGCTATGAGCTCAGTTCGATGGCTTCTC
The DNA here is from genome assembly GCA_037367365.1 of Apogon talboti. Classification (NCBI taxonomy): domain Eukaryota; kingdom Metazoa; phylum Chordata; class Actinopteri; order Kurtiformes; family Apogonidae; genus Apogon; species Apogon talboti. Next base: position 11,106,194 of record JAPQRQ010000023.1, read on the forward strand.
CCTAATGGCACTGTATTGACCCATGGTTCGGCTCACCCACGGATATCTGTCCTTAATGATGGAACACTCAACTTCTCCAATGTTCTCCCCTCAGATACTGGCATCTACACCTGCATGGTGAGCAACATGGCTGGAAATTCCAATGCCTCAGCGTACCTAAATGTTAGCAATGCTGAACTCAACACATCTAATCTGTCCTACTTTACCACAGTAACAGTAGAGGTTTTAGAGCCAACAGTGGAGGAGACCCCTAAACCCAAGCCTACGGTCCCTGCGTCACCTTCTGTGTTTCAGCCTGTCTTTATCTCCACACCTACTGTGCTGTTCCAAAACACTCAGACTCCACGGCAGGTGTCAATCCCCACTGCCAGAATCCCTAGTGGGCCAGCTGCCAGCCTGGATGAGGTGATGAAGACCACCAAAATCATCATTGGCTGTTTTGTTGCTGTTACCTTGCTGGCAGCTGCCATGTTGATAGCATTCTATAAGTTGCGTAAACGACATCAACAGAGGAGCACGGTGGCGGCAGTCAGGACCATAGAAATCATACAAATGGAGGAAGAAGTTCCTCCAGTTCCACCACCCACCTCTGGATCTAGTGGCTCTGATGACACAGGGTTGGTACTGCCTACATTAGTGGAACACAACAGCAACACCTTTAAGCCTGGGTATGTGTCCTCCTCCTCCTCATCGCGTCAAGGGGGCTACGGAGCCCACTGGACCCAGAACTCTCTTCATCGTTCAGTCAGACAGCATCACAGCCACATCAGCACCATTGCTGATCCTTACATCATTAAGACAACTCATGGGAAGGATAAGGTTCAAGAGACCCAAATCTGAGTAATGCTCTTTATGGATCTATCTGACTCTGCCCAAAACCTCTGCTCTCCACTCTGCTCACCAGTCCATGCAATAGAATGCACAAAGAACAAAACGGTAACTTTCTTTTGTACAGAAGTGCAAAACAGAGACAGTTTTTTGTTTCTTGTACATGCCTATACATACGTATATAAATATGAAAAAATACATATATATATATATATATATATATGTGTGTGTATATATATATATATATATGAAACTACCGTCAGGCAGTGGTGAGACTTGCAGATTATATTAGAAAAGAGAGAGTAATTTGAAACTATTTTCTAATAACTAATGACTTCTATTTAAAAAAGACAAAGAAACCGAGTTGCTTTTGTGATTGATTATAGAAGGTGGTATGTATGTCTAAAGCAGGATAAGAGGCATTTAGTTTGTTTTCTTCATATTTAGGATGCAGTAAAAAAAATAACAAAAAAAAAAAAACTCTTTATACAGGCACCAGTTTCTAAATGCAGCCCCAGAATTAAGCTCCAGTTTTTACTGTGCCAAATATTATATGCAATAAAATGGTATTTCTAGACTAAGGACCACAAAATGACACACACACACACACAGCAAAATCTAGATAAATAGAAACATTTGTCCAAGGATAGCAGTGTAATGGCACAGATAGAATGTGCTGTTCAGTAGCTATCAGCCAAATGCTTTTGGACTGCAGTGAATTTCTGCAGCTAAGGTTTAACCCTCTGTTCGCTGGAGCTAAGCTGCGTTTATTTGACAATGCCAGTGCTTCTAAGTTGTAGCGTAGCTAAACATATTTCTTTAGTGTGCACATGATTCCCCACTGGTTCAAAGATTACGTGCAGGCTAATAACAGTTGTTGCAAATACTTTGTTCTGTTATTGGTTGCATTTTGTATTACTTCTTGTCCATTAGGTTTTGACATGCTTCTTAATGGCTTGTGTAGTGTTTAGGGCTAATTTAGTAATGCATTACAGCAGTTGCCTGACTTGTCTCTGCAAGGGCTCATTCCGATGCTAATTTTTCAGAAGGAACAGACATGTGGTGCAGTGATACAGGGCTTTGCTGACCGTTAAGCTTTCGGAGAAACAAAACGAGAGGACTGAAATGAAACAAAATGAATGTCTGATACTGGGGCTTTTCCATGGACTACATTGAAAACTGTCTTTGTTTTTCTTTTTATTTTAACAGTTTATTTTGAGCAACACTATTTTTATGGAGAGACAAAGGAGGCTATGAAAAATAAAAAAAACCTTTGGTTTGTATTTCTCTAATCAGAAACAGTTTCATCTGATGTTTCTTTGAATTATCTATATATTTCCATTTGTGTGTAAGTTGTTTAATCGTAAAGGCTGGAGGCAGTATTGTAATCCTTCCCCAAATCCCCCATCTTACGGTCCTATGCATTTACTTAGTGTCTGCATGAATGGGTCTTTAAGTAACTGGTGTACAATGCTGCATTATACCCCACAGTGGGGCTCTATGCAGGTCAGATAGGCTGTTGGTCTTTGATGCCTCAGCTTAGTTCTTAACATTGATTTCTCAGTGACTGTGAAGGGGAAAAATACATGTATCCCACAGTTCTACAGTTTGTGGGTTTCTTTTCCTTACATGTTCACCTACAGGTTTGATTTCTTATCTAAATCTGACATTGATCCAGTGAAGAAAAAAAAAAACAAGCAAACAAAAAACAAACAAATCATACCAAATCTGAAAAAAAAGAAAAAAAAACGTTATGTGTGGTTCATTATGCTATGAGATACACAAGTCATCTTCTGCAAAGCAAGTACATCCATAAAACATCATCTAATGTCAAGAACGCTGATAGATTTTTATTATCTATTTTTTCAGATGCTGTATGTGTTAGTGCATTTCTGAACAATATAAATAAATATGATGTCAGGCAATTGAAATGATAGCTATCATAAAACAGAAAGTGTGTTTAGTCTTTGTGATGTCTGAAAAGCCTCACCTATAACCTCACACCGCTGCCTTTCATTTGGTCAGCCACCAGTCACATGTATGTTGGGAACACTTACACAAATGCTATAACAACTATATGGGTTACATGTCATACAAAAGGTTAATGTTGAGTACAATCCAGCTAAAGCTTTACAGAAGAACAAGAAGAAAATACTGACCAGCCTTGTGATAATTTTGAAGCACAGGGACTTGACGCAAACTTCATTTGTAATCTTCAGGCTTCATTTGAAACCTCCAGACTGCAATTCCTGTACCATTAAGAAAGAGGTTAATAATATGCCGTGAGGCACAGAATGGCATTATGGTACTTTACTATATATATACATGTATATACAACACACACTTCCATGTATGTGCGTACTTTCTCTGACATTTACAGTTACATGACTGCATTACAGTAGGTACCCTTCTGGTGCAGTAAAACAAAACAAGGACGGCAATTATGTAACAGTCTGGTGTACAGGTTGAGTGGGAGTCAGTTTTTTCTGGAGATTTTTTTAATGTATGTGTTGTTTAATTAAGGGTGTTCTGCAAATAAATGTAGAGGTATATCAGGGCACTGATCTGAAATATTAGAACATATTGTATGCACTAAGGGAATACCTCTCTTGACATCTTCTTCTTGGAGGTTTCCTCACCTCTAAATGGATGGATGAAGAAGTGTTAGTGTTTCCTGCCAGCACACCTGGCAGTGTGAGTGAGTACAGGTGGGCCTCGACAAGCAGATGGAAATCCTAGGACTGTGTCAAGTGTTTCTTCAGTTTCTTCAAGAAAATATGAGTGCAATCCACCGCTGAATATTCAGTCATCGCCAGCATGTGATGGCTGCTCTTTGATTTTACAAAACAGAATGTTCTTGGTTGTTACAGTATGTGTGGGTTGAAAAAGAGCAGACTCTTATTATTTTCCCAGCACAGCATGTCTCTGGCCGTTCAGCAGCTTCATAAGAGGCTATTGGCTGTTTGTATAGTCTTTAATGTGCCCGATAACCAGCAACATGCAGGAACACTGACAACTACTTCCTTTCTTCTTTTTCTACCCCTCCTGCTCTTCAGCATTAGCAGCAAAAGGGGAGGCAGGTCCAGAATTAGCATAATACTATCAACCATTCAGTCGATTCAAGTTTTCTGCACCAATGTCGAGGGTGAAAGGCAGAGGGCTCAAGAGGAATGGCTTTTGTGTTAACTTTGAAAAACAAGAGCCCAGACAATAGTTCTTTTCTGACAACATCAGGAGGGTTAATACGACTCTTTTCTCTGGGGTGGCTGCTGACTTATCTCCAACAGCTGACTCAGTCATATGCTTTGAATATTTGGCTGTATGTTGCCTTGTTGCAAATGAGCTGTGAAAATGTATTGTCATAACTGCTGCCATCTCCCTTTCTTTGTCCCCTCCCTCATCACTGGCTAATTGACTTAAAGTCATTGACTGAAACCCCCCCCACAGTACAGCATATAGTTTGTGTTAAAAAAAACAAACAAAAAAAAAAACACTCTCTCTCCTTCTCCTTCTCCTTCTCCTTCTCCTTCTCCTTCTCCTTCTCCCTTTTTCTCTTTTTTCCTGTTACATGTTTGGCACAGGACTTGTCACAGATTTTTTTTTTCTATTGATTTCCAGCCAATGGGTTACTGATGAAGCTCCAGCCAAAGATGTGATACATCTTTTTGAAGTAAGCAGTGTGTCAGAGGCTAATGCTATCCATATTGACAGGGGACATTAAAGGTAAAAAGAATGGATAAGCTGCCACTATATAGTTTGTCTCACTCAAGCTTGATAGCATCTGCAGGGAGACAACAGGAAAGGAGCTTGGGGATAAGGCTACGGCTAGCGTTCTGTAAGGTTAAGGGTTTGTCGGGAACAAGTCCTGCCTACAGATCCATATCTGTTAATGAAGTCTCCAACAGTAAGAAGTGTTGCTCAGGTGGCAGGCCACAGCAGTCCTGTCACAGTTTTCCCACTGACTGATGCCTTTTTTTTTTTTTTTGCTCTCAAAGGGAGTGTGAAAAATGATCTATGCTCCTGTTAGAGAGATAGAGATATGACCAAGATTCAATTGTCATTTCTCTCTTGACACATGATTAGTTGACCCTACGCTCGTACATCAAGACATAGATCTAACCTGAGAGTACTTCTCTAACATGACAAACAAATGGACCATCTTAAATTCTACAGTGGATGAGATATTTTAATTTTAAAAATCAGAGTGTTTCTTGATTTATACAGTGCTTAACACATTTATTAGATCATCTTTCCCTATTTGTCTCAGAGAACGCCAGTATCATCAAGAGCTTTAATGTGGACTCTGTCATTTTCACTAAGCTCATTTTACTATTTTCAACAGGAATGAGGAATTTCACACTGAATTCACCTTTTATTACCACATTTGAGCCGGCTCACTGGGCTTCTGTGAGAAGTTAGAAATTAATCAAGTATACCATTCAACCACTGATGCTCATTTTTTTTTCAGGAATGCAAATAAATAAGTATAATTTAACATCTTAATGAAGAAATAATGTGCTTTAGTATTTTTTTTATAAAACAGTAAATTCATGGACGACAATCGGCAAGGCAAATTTATTTGCATAGTACAATTCATACACAGGGCAATTCACAGTGCTTTATAAGAATGGAAAAGAGACAATTTAAAAACACACAATTACAATTATAACACAATCAATAAAACATAAATAATGATCAATTAAAAGAAAGTAAAAGAAAAGTGATCCAAATAATAATTCTGTTTTAGCATGAAAAATTTTGTTTCAGTTAAACAGCTTCTATATAATGATGTATTAACCATTACAGAAACATGGACAAAAAAAACCCAGCAGCTGTGGTATAAATCTTACACTGGGTGGAGGTCTAATAAATTCGATAAGCACTGCATATACTGTACGTAAAAGTATAGTACAAGAAAATAAAGCAGTTTAAAATAAATGTGTAACAGGGACAATGGGATGAGCACATTTGAAAAAGTCGATTTTAATGACCATCAAAAATCTGAACTTCAGAACAATCAGCATGGTTAATTTATTTCAACGAAACTGGCCCTGGCTTTTGGATTAAGGCAGAGTCAGACAACAACAATGGGGTACAGGAGGAACCTGCTGCTGCCCACACATCTGGATTACTGAAATATGTTCTGACTACCGGTAGTTTGATCTTTCTGTTCAGTGTTTGGAAGCTTTTTAAAATTTATTTATTTCTCAATTTGACCACTTTCCCGACATAATTAATTCAGAAAAATCTTGCATGCACTTTAAATTAGCGAGCAAAAAATAAAACAGGAATCACATGACATTTTTTTTTTGCAAAACCACTTTTTACATGAAGCAAAATGCAGAATAAAGGGGCCTTTCATGTTTCGTGAACTGCACCTTCAGATATCATAAGCCTTTGATGCTTCCCAGTTCGTCTACATGGCTGTTTGCAGTCGGTGACCTTCTTCTCAAATAAATGACACTGTAACAAAAATTAGTCCTTCAAGAGTATGAACACATTTCGGCTGATGTCTACTTCCTGTCATGCAGCTGACCTCAGTTTCAAAGAGAAGGACATTCATTTTGAACCTCTCACCTCTGCCCTAATTCACTGCAGGTTAAACAAATGCAACACCATGCTTTTCCACACACATATACATACAGTACATGCACTATCTTTGCAGTACATATCTATACCGCAGTGTAATACATTTAACAATTAAAGCATTATGTAAAACACTGACTTTCGTGGTTTCTTGGGGTCATACAAAAGTCATGGCTACTGTATTAGCTTAAAGCAGACACACTGTCTACATCCTACTGAACTGTACATGTCAGTCGAATGTGGGCCAGTGTGTTCACTTCTAACCAGCGTGGCTCTGGATAAGGAGTGGCAGCTGGAAGTTGTTCCTGGAGGTCCCTTTCTCTGCCAGTCAGTTAGTCTGTCTTTCTTTATCTTTTCCTGTGTGTGTGTGTGTGTGTGTGTGTGTGT
>JAPQRQ010000023.1:11113094-11124830 GCA_037367365.1 Apogon talboti
GGTGACAACCTCTGTTCTGTTACTTTAACCTCTCCCACTCACGATTTGAGAGGTTTCCACAGAATGGATGCATGAACTCCACAACAATAACCACAACAACAAAAAACACAAGTGAAATGACGCAAAAAGGAAGATGAATGCATGAATCAAGGACAGATGACACTATATGTGGGATTCAGCGGCTCCGTTTTCTAGCCTTATTTGAATGGCATCCACTACGCACTGACGTTACTGTTGTCATATTACCATATATCCTACACAAGGTCAAGTATCGTTAACAGAAACACCTTTAAAGTACAGTGTCTTGGAACACCCAATGTTAGTAACATTAATTTGACTAATTAATCATGATCTTAAATACTGAGAACCAACATTTTCAGTGGATTAAATTTTTTGATTATGTTTTTGTTTTGACAGTGTCTTATAGATACTGAATTGGATTCCTTGTTTGTTTGTTTTTTTCCTTTTTTTGAGTTAAAAAATATGCACCGGTAATTATTTTCACAAGGACAAAGGCATGAAGTTGATTCAAATGTGGTAAAACCACAAATGTCGCAAATACATCACACTAATCTGCTACCAAACTTTTTTTTTTTTTTTCTTAAATTGAAATGTGTGACTCACCATTAACCAACCCATGGCACACTGAAGGCCTGTGAAAGATCTACATAAGAACTATGTGAGCTTTGTGAGCCGATGACTCATTAAAACAGTGTCTATTTGAGCTCATAGTAAGTTAATCAACAGACTCACAGTCAAATCTCCACAGCTCAGTGGCAGTTTTGGCAGTTGTATAGATTCACTCTTTTTTTTTGTAAACTTGACTTCCTCCTCTTTTTTCTCTAATTCCTTTGACCATGCCAATAACATCCAAGGCCTAAGGGTTGCTATGGTTTCCCTGGATTCCAGTGCAATGGTGATTGGCTGTTGAGGAAATTGTGGTAGACATGGAGCTGTGTGAATAGGCAGCTTACTGTGACCCTGACAGAATGTACTGTATTCATATTTACTTTGAGGACCTTGCTTAGACAGCCACTCCAAATAAAACTCAATGGGCTTATTCAGTAGCTGGTATGTGATGAGTTCATGCTGTGGCAGAGAGAAGAGAGCGATGTAAAAAGCAATGACTTATGCTATTTGACAAATAACACGAAGTTAAAAACAATTGCTGTACGCGTTAGTTTGATTAAATCATTGATTAAGATTAGTAGATTTAATAACTTTATAATGAACAGCAATGATACTGTAAATACAGAGTACACGAGAGTCCATTTACTGCCTTTTTTTTTTACCTACTGTATTGTGTATACACTAGTACATAATGTGAATTATAGAGACAATCTGGTACACTGGAAAATTTTCATTTGCCCTTTGGGAAAATGTTCAAAATTCACAGCATGCGAGAGCAGCAGGCTGTCCCTTGTGTCCAGAACTGAGCATCTGACCTATTGCATATCCTGTAGCCACTACAGTCCACTGTCCTCCACTCAAACCCACAATAGAGGTTTGTTTAAACAGCGATACAATGAATTAAAATATCATTTTTTGCAATTAGATTATAACCAAAGATTGCAAATGGGAGGATTTAAACCAAGCTAACAGAGGAAAAGAAAAAAAGAAACATAGCTTCTGTTAAACATAAAGCAAAGAGAGGTACTGTGTAAAGCATGCATACTGAAAGTCACTATGTATGTTTTCTTATATCTTTTTCATTGATAACCGAGTAAGTAGATGGAAAATTGTAAAACTGCCAACAATAATTGCAATCTGACTTTTTTCACCAAATAATACAACCCTATGTCTTTTTTTTATTTATCTCTTAAGGTTTAATTCCAGCTTCCACTACTACTGTTACTTGCATTGGGGATAAACACTCATAGATGGTTACTACTATGAATAATTCCTACTTTATGACATAGTGATCATCTCTTGGTTTCCAAATGCAAGTGATGCTGGCAGAAATAGTGCAGCACCCAAATCATTCGGTGTCTTACCATGAACGTATTTAAAGTGCATTTTTGAGGCTTTGCATCCGAAAATGTATGTAGAAATGAGAAATTTCTAAATATGTGAGCATTAAGCAGAAATGGAAACATCTTTGTCAAATAAATTCTAAACTAGTGAACATTTAGCTCATTTTTTAGAATATTCTACATGACATGTAAAGAGATAATGTGTGCCGTAATTGGAGCCGGAATTTGAAGACCGTCTAACACTTGGAACTGTGGAAATAAAAAATAAGAGCCTCAAAAACTAGGACCTGCCTAAAATCTCAAATGGTGAAATGTTGGTGATGTTGTCTGGTGAGATCTGAGACGTCGAGACGCTCATACTGAAAAGGCGATTTAAAGTGCTGCTTGAGATCTGCACGGTTTTTCCGCCCAATGTTGTGGGAATAATGGGCACAAGTCCAATTATTTCTTTCAGTGAGTTGCTGTCTGCGAGATAGCTTTGTTTTATTCAGAGTTTTTAGCAATAAATGATATGGGAATGCAATCATGGCAAAGTAAAATAGGGTGACCATACCTTTTGCCTTCTGCAATCAGGAAGTGGGAAATAGGCTACAGTTTTCTGAGGCCTGTACGCCATTATGCACAGTATATAGAATTACTGCTGAAGTGGGAAGCATACGGGTGAATGAAAAAAGGCCAGATTATACTGCAAATACCCCCCATCTCTGCGGTAAATATATAGTATGTAGCATAGTGGACAAAATAGAGAATGTAAAGCACTGTTTTGTCATTGTAGCAGTACAGTGAAAGGCACAAGAGCACAGAAGAATCCAGTGTATTTTTGCTCAGTTTGCTCAAGGAGAAAGTGTTGATTACATCTGCGTTAACTTGCAGGAGAGGAGTAATTTTTTTCCTTTTGTTCCTCGCTAAATCTCAAAAGGGACATTGAGGAAAAAAAGACCCTGTGACACACCAGCTTCGTTTCTTGGCCTTCTCTGCCCACACATGCAATCTGTGTGCCGCATACACTTGAGTAAAAATGAGATACTATACTGGTTTTACACATCTTTGCAAATTTAGAGCACATTTCTCATTTGGAAAATGACTACTGCTCTGAATTACAGAAAGTGTGGTGTTTCAGACCATGGAAACAAGCTCATATTCACATACACGACGCAATATGCACTAATGTTTTAACCCAGGAAGACTTCGGGAATCAATATTTCCTGGAAATGCTATTTTCTTGTCTTGGCATGCTCTCCAGTCTTTCACATTGCTGTTGGGCCCTATTCAGCTCTCTTGCACAAAAACACAAGTGGTTCAATGGTGTTCAGGTATGGGAATTTGGAGTGGCCACTTAATTTATCCCTCAGCTGCAGGTATGGTAAATGTAATGTAAATTATATTCGCGCATAATTACCTTCATCAGTACTGCAACACACTTAGAACACTCTTATTCAGTGCCTACCTCTCCATTTACATTCATTAACCTGTTATATTCATTAAGATGATATTTCCAAATAAATGCCTTTCACTTACTTTCTTGCTTATCTCACTATATAAGATGGTGTAAGTGATTAGTTTTGCACTGACGACTAAGAACACTCAACAAATTATCTACAATCTTATTAAAGCTGTAATGACATAAAGAGGTGCAGAGAGACAATAAGAGTCTGGTGCAGATCCGCAAAAAATATTACTGTCACTGCCATAACTGGTGCAAATGAGTCATAAATACTGTATAGCATGTAATCCACAAAGCCCCTGTTAAGAATGTAATTAACTCTTTCACAATATTACTGTCAAGACAAAATAGTGTTATGGTGCATAATTGCATTTAGACTCACCTCTCACTCACTGTCTGTCTTTGTGTCTCTGATTAAGAGACGTGATATTAAATTAATATTTGAAGCTGCCAAGCAACAAATGTTCAGTCAGATATTGGCGGGATCAGGTCTCAGCTACTTAAAAATAAAAAGTGTTGTTTAAGATCTGACCGCTTTGTTACAGACGCTTCGCCTCATTAACCTGAAATCTGACTAAAATCTGCAAAACACTCACTGAGCTTTACGTGCACACTAAAAATCTGATCACTATCCAATTTCTGGAGTTATCAGATTATTCAAGTCATCATATAAATAGCGTAATGCAATATGCTTTATCAGATAACAGCAAATGAGATTAAAATACCTGGATTTCTCCCCAGTATTCCGATATCTTCATGCATTTACACCCGACAGTTTTATTTATTTTGTTCTTTCAATCTGCGCACGTAGAATAATAAAATAACGTAGAAAACTGGAGTGACATTGTCAACATTTGAGTCTGCCGTCACTACATATGTGCGTTCTCCGAGAGAAATCGGATAATGGACTGAACCAGGTTACTCCTAGTTATCATATTTTTATGCATATGTAACTGGCTCACTGATTGCATTGACAGCTGGACACTATTTTGACAGGCGTTTCAGTAGATTGTGTTATAATGTGAAACGCTATAGAGGCAAAAGAGGCAGAATTCATGAGAGTTGATTTGTGACTGTGGAAAGCTCTGCGTGCATGAATCTCTGTCAATTAAAGACCTGTAACTTGAGGGTCTTTATTCTCTACAGTTTTCGTGGACCAATCTGTCCGCTGAAATGCAGACAAAAGCCTGGAACACCAGACGGGTAAATTGCAAAATTTATGGCTGTTTTGAGCATGTCATTAACACAAAATCTTGTTGATAGGTCATTACGATGGAGCAGATTGTGAACAAAATGTGGTGTAGTTCGTGGCAGGAATCAGTTCCCTGTGGATTTCTTTGTATATCAGTTTGTGTTAAGGGGAAAAAAAAAAAAAATCAGGATCTGCTATCTATTTGCTGTATCTGCTCCATTTTTTTTGGCCCTAACTTATCCTTCCACCTAATTTCTTGAATATTGATGCAGCAATTTTTAGATAAAAAAAACATAACCCCCTCATTGAAGGTACATACAATAGGTGCAGGAAGGAGATCATCTGAAGTTTCGTAATACTAACACGACGCTCACATATCATATGTTGCATTGGTGTATGAAGATGTTATAATTAAACTCTTTACTTGAACTATCTATGCAGATATCTGCTATTTGGCAGTTCCTGGACATGGACACTCACTTCAGTTAGCATAATTTTGATGCCCTTTTTAACCTTAGCTTTTTATTTATTTATCAATGTATTTATTTTTGACTCCAATTGCAATATAAAGACATTTACCAGTCGTATGCACAGACATTCAGGACAAAGCATTAGTTTGCTAATCACGCATCTCAGAAATGTATAGAAAATTTGTGCGCCTCCAACATCACCTCCCATCTATCCATCGGCTGGGTTGTCGTTCAGTTGCTGTGCATCCATGTGTCTACACCCCTCCACCCCCCCTTCCCAATCTTTCTTTCCCTCTCTCTCTCTTGCTTTACCCTCTCTCTTTAACCCCAACTGGTCAAGGCAGACGACCATCCACCAGGAGTTGGGGTCTGCTCGAGGTTTCTGCCTGTTAAAAGGAAGTTTTTCCTCGCCACTGTTTGCTCCTGGAGGATTCTGTTGGGTTGAGAGCCTGGTTTAGACCAGCTCTATATGTAAAGTGTCATGCGATAACTTCTGTTATGATTTGGCGCTATATAAATAAAATTTGATTTGAATTTGATTTTACATTTGATCCACAGCGTTAATAGCAGATCATGACTGAAAACTGTGTGTGCGCAGCTTGACGCTCCAAAACGACACACACAAACACACACACACATATATATATATATATAATATATATATATAGTTTTCAATTATTGCAACACATTCTTCACATAAAGAAACGTTTCACAACCACACTCAAACTGAAAGGAGGCAGAAGAACTGTGTCTATGTATCTTTGTACATGTATACATGCAGGCAGTCAACATGTGTGTAGGTGTTTATGATTCTATGAATTGGCCTGTGTTGTGTGTTCCAATGAGTGAGCCAATAACGACGCAATTAAAATGTCTGTCAGTGAATGAAGGCATGATAAATGGCAATTATGCACATTGTGTAACTGACGACACGTTGAAACCCATTTTGCTCTCCGAACAAAAAACGCATGAATGAGAGGTTACACATCTAAGAGCAGTTTTTTATACTGTATGGTGGATAATTATGTGTTCTTACAAGAAGTATTTATCTTAATACACAGAAGATTACCCTCCAAATCACTCTCACAAATTCAAACCATCAGCTCGGAAATAAACTGCTGGTAAACATGGGGGGCATAAATGTGTTTTTATTCCAACACTAATTCTGTTGTGTTTGAATTATGCAGACCATTAGCACTAGCAAATGTGCTTCAGGCCACTGTGCGTGTGTATGTGTGTATTTGCTTAGAAATGACTAAGTTGGAAACAAGGGTGTTCAATGGCGTGTCAGTGGTATTAATGGGTGGGGGGGGGGTGAGAAGATGCAGTTGTTTCGCCTTCTGCCTGTGCTGCACACTACCTTATCACTTACAAACATTCTGGTTCAGCTCTGTCAACTCAAATGAGCTAATTGCCTTAGTCTTCCTGCTTTTTCTTATTTCCATTTTGGCTCCCTCCTTTTCTTTCTTTCGCTCTTCTTCTACCCACACAGCACGGTCACTGACTCTCTCTCTCTCTTTTCCCGCTGCCCCTTACGCTCGTGCTCTGACTCGCATGCACAGTTTCTAAATGCCTGTCTTTAATTTGGATTCCGTCTAAGAATTGCACCTTGTCCTAATTGCTTATGCAGCTGAGTCATAGCCTTTCCTTCAAGCTGTTTTTTTTTTTTTTTAGTGACACCCTCTCAGCATAGCTCACCTCCTTCAAATCCATTCTCCATACTTCTTTTAGCTACCGTTGCAATTTGTTGATGAGCTATAACTACTTATCTGTTAAATATGCTTCTTTTATTCCATGTCTTCTTCTTCTTCTTCTTGCCTTTGCTTCTTTCTCAATCTCCTTCTTGGCCTCTCAGTGAGTGAGGAAGGATTATACTGTGACAAAGAGCCATGGTGCAGTATAGGGGGATTTGGGGACGCCAGGCTCTCTGTCATCTCAGGACTCACTCATATGCCTCTGTGCTCCATTATTGTCCCACTGACGCATCTGTCTAACACAGCAGAGAGAGAGAGAGAGAGAGAGAGAGAGAGGGAGAATTAAGGAAGGAGAGATGTGTGTGTGTGTGTGTGTGTGTGTGTGTGTGTGTGTGTGTGTGTGTGTGTGTGTGTGTGTGGGCGGGTGGCTGGGCACTGGCTTTAATTGACAGTTTCAGTATTTCTGAGTTTCTTTGACAGGCCGGATACTGTAGGAAAGTTTCCAAAATATGTTAGGGTTTGAAAATTTCCTATAGCAAATCACCTGGATATTATACACCATCAGATCAGGACTTTAAATGGAAGCAGTGGGGTGTAGTATCTACTGTCGCGTTAGTATGCAGGACTTAGTCTCTAAATGTCTCTGGGTGATAAATGCTGTGCAAATCACATTAACCATACACATCACCGCCGGCCATACCACACTCCCTTTGCTCATGCCTTTGTGTGTACATTTTTATACGCGTGTGTGTGTGTGTATTTGTGTGCAGTGTCTTTGTGTCTCTTTGACTTTTTCTCGTGCGCACAATCAGGAATTATGAATCTGAAATCGATAACAAGAGGTGGGCTAAAAATACGAGACAAAGACAGACTGAGTTCTCTGAAAATAAGAAAAAAGACAGAAACATTTTCATATATTTTCACATGAAGTTATCCAACAGTCTGCAGGAAACAAGGTTTCATATTTCCACTTTGATTCTGACAAATCTGGGAAGTTTAGTGTCCATTTCAGATGTTACAATGTGTGAAAAAAAATATTCTACGGCAGTGTAGAGCGCTGTAGCACTGACGCAGTTTAGTTTTAGTTGAGTTTTTTTTAAATACAATGTGTTTGGTGCATAATCTAATCAGAGGCTTTTTACACTTTTCCCCTTTGTTTGTCCCTCCTTTGCTGTTAAATATCACATTGTTATTACAATATCTAATCACTTGGCTGCCAAATATCATTGTTGCAGAGTCAGAACACTTAGTGCATGCTGGGTACACCACAGTCATATTAAAATGTGTTAAATGCTTGCAAATTAAGCACATTTTAAAGCATTAACCAGAACTGTAAAATGGAACACCACAGTTTGTTTAGTATAAGTATAGCTGGAAGGGAACAAACAAAAAACTGACTTTACTAAAATAAAGTGACATGCCTTTGTCTGTTGTGCAGGAGCAGGTCAGATAGATGGGTGATGTTTCAGGCACAATATACAAACAAACAGTGTAAAGTGTGGGAAGGGTGGAACAACTGTAGGAGGACAGATGAGTACACGGACAACACTGGTTATTTGGTGACTAGATCTTTTGCAATGTCAAGCAAGTGAGACACTAATCTTCGCTGGTGAGCAACAGTAGAAATCTGAATGGACTTCATGTGAAATCTTGTTCCTTCTACCAACAAAATATGCAACATTTAACGTCTCAAGGTGTAATATTCAGTGAATCGAGTGGTGATGGTGCACATTGCAACATAGTGAATACTGACCCACCCTCACCTTATGTAGCTGCAATAAACAGAAAAGTCCCTTATTAGAGCTTTGTTAGACTTGTTTTGTAAGTCAAGTCCACACTGAAACATATGTTTGGTGCTAATCAGTGTTGTGCAAGTTACTTCCAAACTGTAATCCATTACAGATTACTTGTTACTGTTATTTAAAAGTAATTCCATACTTTACAATATTACTGTCTCAGAATTGTAATGCATTACATGACTGCTGTATTACTTTTGAGTTACATACAGACTCTAGTCATAAATGGCACGTGCACGGTAGAACCCATTGGCTGAACACCAACAGGAAGTAGAACTTTACAGATGCATTTTTGATTCCTTCTTTCTTGGTCTTGCTGTTTTGTTTTGTTTTTTTTCATTTGAGCAAAAAAGTGTGAAAAGTGTATTGTAACGCAAGCGCCATTGAACATGTACCGATTAAAATATTACTGAAAATTCATTAGTAATACCTAACACTACTGCATTACAGCAAAAAGTAATCCCTTACTGTAATGCATTATTTTAGACAGTCAATTCAGTAAAAGTGGGTTGGTTGGAAGCTAGTTCTGCAGGTGTACAGCTGTATACACATCTACTAGTTAAAGACAATTTGAGGGTTTCACTCTGAACTGCTTTGCCAAGGACATAGAGTCACGGTGCACTTGTTCCATTTGCATGGGTGTAAATTAGCTGGTATATTTGTTACAAAATGAGCACCTTTCTATGCCAGGAAAGCATGTTGCAAAATCATCAGTTTCCACCACATTAGACGGTTAGATTAGTGCAATTAACTGTGCACTAACCCATCCCTCACTCTCAATCTGTCTCTCTCTTTTTCTTCAAATCTTTCAGTGTGTGAGATTTAATGTGAGTATATGATGAAGATGCTTCCAAAGGCAGAATCTTCAGCCATACACTTATGGGTCAGCTGGGTCTAGGGCTTATCTGAGACTTTCTTATATTTAAAAAAAAAGAGGGCAAATCAAGTGGCTTTGTTAAAAACATTTCATCTACCGTAAAAAATGTAACTGCTGCTGAATACATTGGACTTATGGCCATCAGATTCTGACATGTTTGCTCTTTTGGTGTTTAAGGACACACTGTTTCAGCTGTTGTGTTATGCTGTAAGTACCAACCAACTAGGACATCAGTTAATTCAGTGACTGTTTAATTTATTGCCAATGCTTTCAAGGTTTTATTCATGTCTTTTTTCCTCCTAAACTTTTTTTTTCGTGAGCATTTTATTAAACATGGTGAATATGCTAATGACCCGCTGATGAAATATAGTGACCATTAGCACTTTCATTGAATCTTCTGTTGTCAAACTCAAAAATTTGACACAGCGATTATGTTAAATTAAACAGACTTTAAGGATCTTTTAAAAAGATGCTTGGCTGTCAAACGTTTGGCTTCCAGTCTTAATTATGGACGGATGCATCTGGAAAACAGAACACACACATAGCACAGTATGAGCTGGGTTCCCCAGCCGTGATTAAGCCAGCAGGCTCTATGCTACAGATGGTTAGGTGTGGTTACAGTCAGGCTAACATCAACTGCATCCTACACCTGTTGAGCCAGTGTGCGTACATTGGAAAACCATAATGGGCACTGAATTTAAAGAGATGCTGTCTCTATAAAGTCAAGTGTAGAAGAGTTCAAAACAGTTTTCTTCATGTGTTCCAGTGATTACAGAAGATGGATGCATGGATGGATGGATGGATGTTTATCTGAAGGAGAATGTTTTTAATCCATAAACGTACACTTAATTCTTCATTTTATTCTTGCAAATGAGCCCTTTTGGAGATATGTTGTTTCTACTGGGTGCAAGGGTATGGAAAAAGTCATCTGAAAAGTAACAAATGTAAAAAAGACAATATTTGCCTCTGAAATGCAATGGTGCAGAGTGTAAAGTTGCCTAAATCCAAAAAAAGTATATTAAGGTATCTAAAATGTGTTACCCTTCTCTTTTACAGTACATTAAAAATACTTACATTCCATCACCGATAACAATAGATGTTTATAATTTTTTAGTGGTTTAAAAATGAACTTCTTTTTGTTTATGAATAAAAGAATTACTATGTAACTGTTTAGTTACTGAAATCCACCACTCATTATTTTGCCTCCCCCACTCCTCCGGCTGGAGGCCTCCATCTGCGATGATACTATTTGTGAGATATCTCAGATGTTCCCTGGATATGCATCAGTGTTGGTTAGGGCGTTGTGTAAATACACACATGCTTTGAATGTGTGTACAACACTGTGTGGGCCACAGTAAAGCGGCTGGCCAACAGATACCAGGATGCCACGAGGACGGTGTTCTCTGTGATCCCTCTGACCCAGGAAGAGTAGAGGAAGAAGTCTTTAGATACTAAGTAGTAGTACCACAAGGTGAGAATACTCCATTGCAAGTAAACATTCTGCCCTGAAGTGTATATTTTAAGTAAATGTATACAGGTATGAACAGCAAAACATAGTGTTGGAAGTCAATCGATAAAATGCTGGTCATGGCCAATGGCTATACTGTCTCCTATGTCACTGCTGGATGGTATTCTTATGATAATGTTTTGTCATGACAAAAAGTAAAAGCCAATTTGCTTCATGCTAATTGTTAGCCATGAGTAAGCTAACCGTTATTTAACCACCAGAAAATAGTGAATAAATTTGTAGTTACATCAGCATTCTGAATATAAACTCATGAGCGTATATACTGATTAAAGCACTGTTTCTGTGGAAATGAATAGCTTTTGTTCTGAATGCACTGAATAATGTTTATTTTCTATTTAGTGTACAGTATTCTGTGCTCAGTGATGTGCATTCAACCTAAAGCACTGAAGTACTACTATAAATTCAGATAGTACAGAGCAGCGCTCATACAGCGTTAGCTGTGGCACAGTTACACAAGGTGAATTAGACTGATATAGAGTAAAATACCTGAAATATGCTATAAATCCTATTTTTCCTCCTAATATTATTTTCATTCATAGAATATAAACCACAGTATTTTAAATGTTGTGCACTTAAGAAACTTATACACATGCAAGGTGTGGTTTATTTCGGTTATATGAGTTTTCTTTGGCTATATGTGAGATGTATACGTTCTGGGTTAAAGTTAAGGGAATAATTGTAATATGAAGAGATAGA
This sequence comes from Apogon talboti, assembly GCA_037367365.1. Taxonomy (NCBI): domain Eukaryota; kingdom Metazoa; phylum Chordata; class Actinopteri; order Kurtiformes; family Apogonidae; genus Apogon; species Apogon talboti. Next base: position 11,124,765 of record JAPQRQ010000023.1, read on the forward strand.
TAGATAGATAGATAGATAGATAGATAGATAGATAGATAGATAGATAGATAGATAGATAGATAGATA
>JAPQRQ010000023.1:11135548-11166521 GCA_037367365.1 Apogon talboti
CAATATAAGCAATTATTTAATTAAAAAAAGCCAAAACTCAAAAACCTGTGGGGCTCCTGGGTCTGAGGAGGTTAAGTGGAATACTCTGTCAAGGGGTTCTACTTGGAACCATTTATGTTGACCATGGTTGAACAGCTGTTATATTACGCATTTCGTGTAAATATTTTCCATCAGTTTTAGTATAATAATAATTTTATTATTACATTAAAATAACACCAGTGGCACTATTTCACTTTATTTCAAGGTTTTCTGTCTCTGTTTTTATGCGCATCACTTGTTGGGCCTGTTTATCATTTAGTTCAGGTAACTTAGAGGTTACATCTTGTAATAGCCTTGTTTGTTGCATAAAAGATGATGACATATTGTTGACAAATCCACAAAGTATTTTGAATAAAGTTTTAGGATTTTGCAAAGTCCAATGGAGTTTTCACATAGTATTTTTAAAGAATTCATACTAAAAAGTGGGAGGTCTTGTTGAAGGGGCATTGGGTATAGGACACCTATATAAAATCTGTGAATAGAGAGATCTCTGAATATGAAATCTTCTGGGAATGCCTATGAGTGTATAATGTGCTCATATATCTGTGTGCCCTCTCCAGGGAGTCCAGCAGGCTGTTTCCAGAATCAGTGGAAACCAGAGAGCCTCTTGAGTCCATGTGGTGAAGTGAGCTGACATTAGGAGTGGAACTATGAGGGGGATGCTGAGGAGAAAACACAAAACGCTCTAACTGTAGCCTGTTTAAGTTGATGCGGAGGAATTAAAAGGCACATTAACCTAAGGAAGATTTCGAATGGAGTGAAAAGTTTTACTTGTATTTTACCTGAATATTTTCACAGTCTTGTATTTCTTTTATTTTTTGTAGTGTTATGGCTCATGACATACTTCAATGTGTCACTGTTACTGACAGTAAAATTAGCTCAGATTCAGCTGCTTCAGTCCAGGCAACTAAAATCCACTATAGCGCTAACACCCCCATGTTTTTCTATCAGATTTGTCCGCATTTAACTGCCAGCCACTGTGATCGAGATACGACTGTCAGGAGACAAACCAGACAGGACAAACACCAATGCTGACAATTTCACTGATCAAATGATGCTTCATTATTTAGTGTTTTGTGTGTGTGTGTGTGTGTGTTTCAATTGGTTTCAATTTGGAGATGAGATCCTTACTCTTTGAACAGACACGAATAAATTACCTTGTGTTTTTCTATCTGTGTGAGCCAATGTATTTATATAGGATAATATGCAAGGCCAAACACATTATTATTTAGAAATGTGACCAATAAATCGTACATATATTTTTAAAAAAAGATGGATTTTTCCTCTCTAAACTGATTCCTCAAGGTCTGCCACAGCTGTCAGTGGTTTAAGGTGAGCTCCAAGTGTGTTTTTTATCCTTGATCTTATTTTCACCTTACAAAGGACTCATGAAAAGGCCAAGAGTTCTTTAGAAGTCAAAAAGAAACAGCATAAAGGGGATTCTTACTGAGCTGAAGTCTATTGTATGGTCGCGGCACTAGATAAAGACAGAAATATGGACTGAAATGCTAGTCTATACCTTTTGGGTTAATTTTCTCTGCTTAAGATAAAATAAAGAAACTGTCACTAAACTGTACAGAATTGCACAGCATCTTATGCCTTTGTGTTAAATCAAACTGGGTTTAGTCACAGTGTATTTCAATGCCAGAGAAACAGATTGTATTGCATTAGTAGCTCTACGTACTTCATATGTGTCTTTAATGTATTAGATTGTTTGCAGTGTGCTGGCCTCAGTGTTAATGACGCACATCCTTATTCTCTTTGTGTATATTCCTGCTGCACTGTTATTATTTTACTGTTATTTCTCCATCCTGTGGCTCAGGAGGTAGAGTAAACCATCGGGTTGGCGGTTTGAATCCTGCTCTGTCCTAGTCATGTGCTATTGTGTGCTTGGGCAAGACACTTCACCCACCTCGCCTCCAGTGTCACCCACACCGCTGTATGAAAGCGTGTGAATGTTTGGTGGTGGTCGGAGGGGCCGTTTGGCGCGTATTGGCAGTTTTTCCGTCAGCCTGTCCCAGGGCAGCTGTGACAAATGTAGCTTACCACCACCAGAGTGTGAATGTGAATAATGGGTCACTAATGTAAAGCACTTTGGGTGCCTTGAACAGCGCTATAGAAATCTAATCCACTATTATTATTATTATTATAAAAGAGAAAAGCCATGCTGTGCCTGTAGTTGTAAAAGCTCCGAGCTCTATTTCGAAAAATCACCCCCCCCCCCCCCGCACCTTCTGCTCTTCCATTTTACTCCTCTTGTCAAACCCCCATGCTCGCCTTTCTCTTATGTTTGTATGACTCACCAGACTCTGAGCCTCAGCTACAATTTAGCTTTTCTTTCCCATTCAAAACATTCGCTCCCTCTGACCCTCCGCCCACTCTTACTATTTCTTAGCCGTGGTGTAGCCGTCTAAAATGACCCCTCCTCTTGTAAATAACAATACGTTTTCCTCCAAACACCTTGGTACGTAGGATCCTTTATGTCAGTGCTTGCTTGATGAAGACAGGGCAGCTTACTGTTCCTTTAATATACTAGTAATATGATTACAATCATAACACTGCTGCAAGCAGGAACTGATGGCTGTATTTGTATTCATGTTACACTTGGTCCTTTGGTGGCCTAATAGCACATCCATGTTTGTGGACCAGTCATTACTGCCACTCACACACTTATAACTCTTCATTACTGCTAACAAGGGCATGAGAACGCTTGCAACAGAGACTCTCAGCCACCTCCAAACACAATGCTGGTTTTGTAATTGGGTTGCGCATTGTGTGTGTGTTTAGGTCAACTCTTCAATCTCAGAGCAGCTTCACTGTTATGACGTACTGTCTAAACTGTTCGCTCTAAAACATCTCTCCTGCCTGAGGCTCCTGTGTTTATGTCAAACATAACATTTACCACTCTTAATAAATCTAACATGTCCTAAAAATGCAGACTTAAGCATATAGAGCCCTTTTTACTGACACTTTGCACCTGTGCCATTCAGTTTTTGGTGTTAAAAACTATTGTTGCCCATGCAGAGTTGTTTTTTGCAAATGCAACACAGGTGTTTCTGTAATCAGAGCACACATTTTGAGGAGGGGAGTATTTCAGTGAATTGTGCATTGTATTTGTTGGGGTTTACGGTTGCCAATTTACTGGTAATTGCGCCATTATGTTGTGCATGCAAAAAAAAAAAAAAGCATGTCTTAATCCAATTGCATCTGGGGTGGCTCTCAGAGGAAGTACTGGTTAGAACAGAGAGCAGGTCGACGGGGGATCTGCTGTTATCAGAGGAGATCAATAGACAGCTGAGGTCCCACCCCTTCTGGTGTACCCCATGGGACCAAACATATGAAAAAAACATAAGAATGACAAGACAACAATGACAAGGGAGAGTGTTTTTTTTTTTTTTGGTCCTGTTTGGCAAATTGTGTCACCATTTCCAACTATGTTTGTCAATGCACCTATTGACACACATGATACACGTCTGTTATGTTGGGATACTTCACCTTGATTCTTTAGAGCGAGATGAAAGTATTAACCCTTTCATGCATGAATTATGAGAACCTTAGTCAAGATTTTTTCATGAGTGTTTTTATTCCTCTTTAGACAAGAAAAAAACAATGCAATTGAATTTTTTTAAATGAACCTATTTTTCATGGAGTTACAAAAACGTCAACCCAGCTGGACACCATGTGTTCAGTTTTTTTAAACAAAGAAACATGTATTTAAGACACAATGTCAGAAAGTGATATACTGTGTGGAAATTATGAACTAAAAACATTATGAATTCAGCTAATGTGATGTTTTCCTCACATTTTATTATACTCTAATACTAGTTATTACTCACTTCATGGAGATAATATACAAAAAAAAATACCCTTTTGTTTAAGAAAACTGTTAATTACAGTCTAATAACAATTGCTGGGTGATATACAACTAAAACAAAACAAAACCCATGAATATACAACAGAACAGCTGTAGAATAGCTGTCCACTGTAGTGACCACTATGCATGAAAGGGTTAAAAGAAGTTCACATCATTGTGAGCTATGTTGAAGCTGCAGAAACATCCTCAGTGACCCTGAACATATCATGGAGGAACACAGTTACGACGACGTCACCTCTGCCACTTTCAGGTGTATAGTTTTTCTAGTTACATATTTTCACAGGCTGATACTTACTAAGTTTTACCAAAAAAATACACTTTCTCAACTTGTAAAACTGTCTTTTAAACGTTGTCTCTCTATTGCAAAACAGCTCACATTTTCACCTGCATTGTTTCTGATCCTGAGATCATTAATGTGAAGAGTACATGGGCATAAACATTGCGGAATACAGCCTCTTGTTATTTGCTCTGCTTGACTTCTTGTTTAAGGTTTAATGAAGTCTTACTTTCTTAAAATGATATAACAGAATTTGACATGCAGTGACAGACTGCTTCACCCTAAGTGTGTGAAGGAGTGGTATCACAGGTCCTTCCTTCCTGCACAAACACACACACACACACACACACACACAGCAATACCAGCTTTTCTTTGACTGCAATTTTTTCTTACAGTGTGCAATTATTATAGAGTATATGGGCTTCAGCAAGGTGCAATACTTTGCTCTTTTACTTATATTTTCAGTACCTATTTATTAGTACTAATTCTACTGAGTGCTACTTTATATATTTTTGTATATAGTGTTTATTACTATTTCAATCCTTACTTTGAATATCCCTATTCATATGGTGTTGTAACACTGCAAATTTCCCTGTCTTGGGACTAATACAGGATTATCATACCTTATCTTTAGTCTACCTGTCTGCCTTCACAATAAAATCAAGGCTACCTATGTGCCTTCTCTATGCATGCCCTTTTATGCCATGCACAATGGCACCTTCTTTAATTTTCTGTGTGAATGTGCCTTCTCCCCTTCTGTATTTACCGCACCCACAGTGGTAGATTTGCCAGATATGCCTTTGCAAACAGGTTGGACATTGTGGTTTTAAGGTATTTTATGCTACTATTTCAGGCTTGGTTGCATTCATCATCTAAGATCTCCAGTTCTACTGCAGAAAATTCCTCCTTCTGCTGCTTTTTGGTCTGTCGCTGCTGAGACAAACACATGCGGAAAACCTGCACTTGTGTTTGTCAGTAACAGTTGGAGTCTGTGTAGTAAGTGAATACCTCACCCTGTGCCCTCATGTGTGCAGTCTGGTACTGGGTGCAAAGTGTGTTGGTTATTATTGAAATGAACTAGCGATGTCTGAGTTCGTAACTTTGTGTATTGCTAGGAAATCATCACTTTTCATTTACATTTTTTCCTAGATTTTTGTTTCTGATTTGCGTAGTTTAGTCATTCTCAGCGCCTCGTCTTTCTTACCTCACCGTTTTAAATTGTAACTCGGATGCATTGACTAGTAGACACAATCAGTCATACATACAAGTAGATAAAGATCAGCTTTCTGACGTGACCTCTGCCGATGACATGCACACTCACTCACACCCACGTGCACAAACTCATTCCCGCTGCCTCATTGAAGGGTGAACTATAGAATGTTTACAGGAGCACCTGCTCAATAGACTTTTAACTGGACACGTTTGTTATGCGCACACACACACAAACACAAAAATCAGACAGAGTGAAGGACATATAGATTGTGCCTTTAAACCAGGTTGCAAGGTACAGACAATGCTCAGGTTTAGTCACACTGAGTATGGTGTCCTTTCTGCAGCTCAGTCTCCTTATAAAAATCATTGCTTGGAATCATTACTGTCTAACATTTTCCAAGTCTGGAGACATTTTGTAGCTATAAAACACCACTTCTTAGTGATCACAGAACACACATGCTTTTATGTGTTATCTTCACAACTTTTCGCAGCTTCGGTATTCCTACTGATGACTTGAAAGGTCTGTAATTTACATCATTACTTTGTTACATTACTACCAAAATCCAAAGCTGACAATTGTGCATATTTGCAAAGGTTTACAGAATTATGATGATACACACTCAAGCACTTAGTGGGTGCTTTCATCTGGACCAATTTAAAGTAAGATAACATCTATAAGAGTGAAGTGAGACTTTTCCTGGAAGTGTTAGTAGCATGGTCGTGGTCTGTGTGGGTTTACAGCTTCTCATGTTGGATGCAAACCAAGAGCAGATCACAGTTTCAGTTTCAAAACAGAAAACACTGCACGACTGCTGCACAGTGACTTCTGTAGTGTATTTTGAAACAGGACTTTACTGTGCAGTATCACTGTCAGATTGGACAACACACTGGTCAAACCCTCCGAAAAATGTCACCAAATCAAACTCATCAAATCCTTAGAGCACCTAGCTTACTGTGTCGTCCTCTATGGCTACACTGACATTTGATCGTTAAAGTAATGTTACAAACAGCTGAAATGCCTGAACCACACTGAACCCAAACAATTTTAAGGGCCACATGAGAGGAAACATAAGCCTGTGTCTTAAAAGAAGCATTTTTTATCATGTGACGCATTCAAAGCTGATGGTTTTTTTTATTTAGATTTTTTAAATTTATTAATTTTCTTTTTATTTTTTTCCTTTCTTTTTTATTGAGTGATGCAAGAGAAGAGACAAGTGAAGGACAACCAACTAACATTGCAGACAATGAGCATGACGAGACAAAGACAAGCAACAAGCAGGGACTCACAACATTTTAGCAATTTGAAGGTGTTGAGGGTTTATGTGGAAGTGTGTGTGGAGGTGGAGGTGTGTGTGTGCGTGTGTGCATGTGCGTGTATGTGTGTATGTACGTATGTGTGTGCATATGTACATACATTAACAAAAAGGTGAGGATATGGTTTGTCACATTAAATTGAGATTAAATATGGAAAAGAATAATTTAGGCAGAAGAAAATATAACTAATATAAATAATACATAAAATTAAATAAATAAATGAAGAAGACAAGTAAATAAATATTGAATGTTCAAGAAAAAGGAAAAGAAAAGCTGATGCTAAAAGTGTCATGGGGGACATTATTCCTGGTGTATTGAAGGGGCCACAGATGCAGATCAGGCGTGAGGCAGAGAGGCTAACCTCCTTGAACCACACGTGGCCTGGAAACCATAAAGGGAGCCATGGCCAAAAACAGGAGCTTGTGATGTTGTACACATTTCATTGGTGCCATGTGCATGTGATAACACGTCCACTGGGTTGTACTGGGCCTCCGTGTGAAGGGCAGAGGATGCCACAGCTGTGCCGAATCCAGCTCAGCTTTTGGAATCACTGAATAGAATGTAAGATAAAGGCACCAAACAGTCCATCAAAGAGAGCAAGGCATCCACCACAGCCTCCCACCATGACATTTAGGGCTGGTTGTCCATTGTGTTGGAGTTTTGGAAGAAAAGTAACTAAGAATGAAGTTAGAACTGCTTTTGGGTCAGCCCTCACAGGGGTAAAAGTCTAACAATAACTAGCTGAGCATGTGCAAGCAAATTTTAGGTCTACAGAGACTTTGCAGTCAAGCCGGGTCTATTATAGAGTGATGCATTTGTAAAATCAAAACAAAAATGCTTTGGTCTGACAAAGGCAGGAGTGTTTTTCAAATTGAAATTGTCTGAAGTCTCAATAACAGGATGAAACCATCAAAGCTAAAAGACTGTACACAAACAAAGTACTGTGCCTATTCAGAGAAACAACACTTACGCATTAAAAACAAAAAGCATCCTCAGGGGGGTATTTCACAAAGCGGAATTAGCAAGATTATTATTATCATCCATCAATATGCATGACTGCATCATACACCTACAGCTAATATTCACATTTGGTGCAAAAGATGCAAAAAAAAGTGGCTCCATACTCTGCAGTAATAAAAATAGGATAACTGTTTTTGTCTCCTATCTGGGTTTCTTATTCTGCTTTTAATAACATTTCTCAGCTTCAACATTACATCACAACCTGGCACAAGGGAGGCAAAAACAAAGAATAAACACAAGCAGGCCATATGTGAGACTGCATTAGTTGAGGCTCTGACAGAACATGCCATGATGTTAGCATGCACGTTGCATTCAGGTTTTTTTTTTCTGTTGAATGCTGACCTTTTCTTGTAAACAAGCCCTACAAAATACAATCAGTGATTGAAGTGATTTCCCATTTGTTACCTGGGTGATTGACCGTTATAGATCTGAGACTGATACTGATACTGATACTGCTCCCTTGTATTACCTTTCCAGACAGAGGTTCATTATTGGTATTTTTGCGTTTCCCATCGTGCTGGTTTTACTTATCATAAAAGATGTATTACAATTTTGGGACAATTGATTAACTACTTTGAGAAAATGTTTTTTTTACATCAACTAAGGGAGGACTTTAGTGAAAGTTTTTTTTTTTTTTTATCTTTTTACATAAGACAGTACTATCAGAGATTTTATAACAATTAACATGCTTTGAGAGCCTGTAGAAGAGGATTTCTTGTTCTGCAAAACTTTTCATTGTCTTTATTGGCGTGAGCAAAAAAACAAAGAAAACTCAATTTAATTTTCAAATTCAACTTCAATCGTATCCCTTTGATTCAATAGAGACACTCCTTCACACATTTACTGAAGCACAGATAAGAGGTAATTGGCAAAAATGACTGATACAGTAAAGACTATTGAGCACACACATCATCTGACCCCTAGCTTGTGTTGTCGTGCACACAAGTCCTGGATCAATCACAGTGTTACTAGGCAACTGCTACAGCCAGCCCCCACATCCACCCCATTTGCTTTACCCTGAGGGCAAACACCAATGACAACATTAGTTTGTTTGTGTATGCAAATGTGTGTGTGCGTGTGCGCGCATGTTCTTAGTTGTGTGGGCAAATTTGGTTTTTAAGAGTCATTGTGAGGCTAAGCTGCATGACTTTAATGGCATTTTGAGGGTTTAAAGGTTCAATGTGTAAAATGTGAAGACATTTACATGCATTAATCCCTTTTAATTCATAGTGTTTGACTGGATCATAACACACCTAATACATGTTATAGTGGGTGTTTTAGACACATAAGAAGCAAAATGTATTTATCTCAGACTCTTCTGCTCCTCTACAGTAGCAACAGTGGCTGCAAAACTGTTTTACACTCCATGATAATAATATGTCTGAATACCACATTACTTTAACAAACTGCATAATTATGATTGTAGTCAAACTACTTCTGTCTTAATGATGTAACATTGATGAGACTATTAAAGCATTCACTAAATATGGCAGATAGTTGCCCACTTTCCTTCCTGGTTTTACCTGCAGCAGCTGTGTTGCTTTTGGCCTGTGTTGTATTTTTAATATTCTTCGTACAATTCTTCTTATATGCAGCTATCGACCTGTTGAACTCATAATTACAGTCAGAAGCCTTAAATTGACCACCTTTGTAGTGCCAATGGTTGCAGTTGTTGGGTATTTGTCGAGCCAAGTAACAGAAAAAGAACCTGGATAAGTTGAACACAGTCTTACATAAAAGCCCCTTATATGGACAATTCAAAACATATTGTTAGTGTTAGCTATAGGGCACGCAAATATGGAGAAAAAAATCCAAATGGAAGTGATTTATGGTGTCTGTTGTCTTACTGAAACCTGAGCTAAATGAGCTATTATGTAAACTACAGGCTGATGCAGCAGGTGAGGATTATAAGACAGCAGTGTTGTTTTGACCGGCTGTGTCTTAACACATGTTTACTGTAACAATAAGTGAAATGGTGGAGGTGGTAAGGGTAAATGCCTTCTGGTACACTACTGACCCCTGCTGTTGATGGTTGTTATAAGTTAATTTAGAAATCTAAAAATGACTAATAATTCCTTTAACATTAAAACCTAACATATAGTATATTTCCCATTTTTACAAGTTTACATACTCACACATTGCATATATGTGGTATAGACAGTATCTCATTATATAAACTTAACTTCTTCAGAAATAGCATGACTGACAGAGTGGCTAGGACAGCATAAGAAAACAAGTGGGACGATATGAGTCCTCCAGCAAAGCTATGATAAACATAAACAGAGAGAGCTGCCCAGTCTTGATCAATAGACTACAAAGACAGATACATAGAAACATAAGAAAACCAACACCCAGAACTCAGACAGACAGATAAAGAGATTCATGTGACAAGGAGACTCATCCACCAAGTAGAACTAACAACTTCCTTCAGAAATAAATGTAATGTGTGTTTCACTCACATTACAGATAGTACACAGAGACCCAATCTGTCACATTCACTTTTTATTTTGAAGGAGCCAAACAATTTCTTTGATATATACAGTTCTTTGAGACGCTGTGATAAGATTCTTGTGATGATTAGTTCCTAAAACATCTTTTCCAAAAATGGATTTTGGAGATCAAATCATTATGTGTCCACACTTGACATTATAATGGAAGATAAACGTTGTACAACATGTGAGACAGACGCTCAGAGCATCTTTTAATAAGTTTCCATAACAGACAATATGATCAGACTTTACTCTGAGATTTGCATAGTTATCATGTTAGTGCAGTAGATTACACATCTGTTAACTGGTTAGTTTGGACTCTCCAAGTGATGTATGATATAGTTATTCATATATACTTAGAGATTTTTAGATGCCTAACTATATCTTTCAGTGCTATTTGTATATTCTGGCCATTCACTTTGAAACTTTTCAAGGATTAAAGCTTGACACCCCGTCAAATCTGAAGAGAATGTGTCATTTTTGGTCATGGACCGAACATTTTTGGGAATCTTGTCACAATCTCATCAGATTTGAGGATTTAATAAGAAAAGTATGTTGCAAAAAAGACTGAATTAATTAAATGAGCAAACATTCACAACTACAGGGGGCAGTAAAACTAGTTTAGTGTAACTGTAAAGGAAGGAGAGGGAAGTATCCACTACTCTTATCACTGCTCTGCAGACACTGTGCACACCAAACTGGATTATATTTCTATATTTCTACTTAAATCAAACATCTGGCATCAGTTACTTGATTTATAGCAGCATCCTGTTCACTGAAGAAGAGTCTGCTGGTTGGGAGAAATATTCACAGAACTGAACTTCAATCTTTGCATTTGCAAGACTAGGAACAGTTTCGATTTTATCAGAGGTCAGTCAGCTCAGATTGAGTTTTATGAATTTCATTCTGGGAGTGGAAATGTGTATGTGACAGCGAAATTACTTGGAAGCTCCATTGGTGTATGGGCAGTCACTGCATACTGTAGGTGTCATGTAGTGTTATGGTCCTTATGAAAATTAGAATGAAAACTCAAATCTAAGCAGATATGTAACGCATTAATAAATATCTTGTTCAGCTATTAACTCAACATCACATGAATGATGAATGATACAGAATAAATGATCCAAAATAAATAGAGATGCAGCCATTTATCTCCTTCTCTGCAATAACAATAACACAGATCTTATCTGCATGAAACTTATCAGGTTTAAGCAATGTTTGCTTATCTCTTCCCACCCATTCCCTAAGTGAGATAAATAACTGGGCATTTCTCCAATCCATCAGTGGTATGAACAAAGCTGACAGTCTCAGTGGGGGCAGAGAGACCCTCCAAACAACAAACACACTGAGATAAAATGGAACCAAACCTAATGTTCCTAAGAGAGGAGGTAGAGCAGGAAGGGAATGGATGTAGAAAGTAACACAGAAGAGGCTAATTTGGAATGCAGTCAAGCACTCAAGGGTCTGTGTTTTTCAGCCTGGCAAGCCAATCACAACGCAAACGCCAGCAGACAAGATTTCACAAAGTGCAGCGAACTTCAGGTGAACTCAGTGGCTCCTGCCAGAGAACACAGCAGGGAGGGACACTGGTAGCTCTGAACCTGTCTGGTAGTACTCACATCAACTTTAGTTACTTACAGTAAAGCATATGCCTACTTCCTCCAGAAAAGGACCAGATAAAAAGTAGAAAGGATAAAAGTTCACAATAAGGTATGTCATCTCTGGATGCGTCCTGCGGTGTGTTCCCCTAACGGCTGCCACTAATTCTCCTCAAGGTCAACAGCAATGGTCAGATCAGTAAGCACAAGATTTGATATGACTCCATTTGATCTGTCTACATACGTGGAAGTGTCAAAGTGCAAACACACACTCAAAGAAGCAAGAGGCATATGGTTACACACACACTTCCTCAATTTTATTACACACACGCATGCACAGATATGAATATGAAATCATACAGCCTTCAACATCCATACAGACCTTGCAGTTTTTACCCATCAGCCAAGTCTAACAATAAAAGATGCCCATGTTTGTGAATGTCTGCCATCAGAGCACTGGGAAATGAACAGCACTGGTGATTGACCTGATTTTCCCTATGTCAAGAGCACTCTCTCGCTACACAACGCAGCCGCAAATGAACATACATAAAAAGACATCAAACCTTGTTTATATTTAACGGGAGGAGAGTGAACGTCATGATGAAACAGTGAATGGCCGCATTGAAATGAAGGCTGATAAAAGAGAGTGTAGACAGAAGTAAAGAAAGAGGTCAATCCACATGGAAGGAGGCGTTCTGAATGTACATGCCCTGTAGTGGAATACTGCTGAAGCTGTAGCTATGTGCTAGCGTGTGGCGCATGTGCATTTTTTTGTGGCTGTGTTAGCTCCGGCTCCTAAATGAAGATGGGGATGCAGTAATGAGAGATTAGCGAAAAACTGGGGGAGGAAACTGCAGAGGTAGAGACAAAAGATTTTATTGATAACATGTACTGTGACAGACACAAACCACATTTGGAGCGGAGTCCCATTGTGAATGCACAACAAACAAAAATATCATTGAAAAATACTGCTCAACACAGTGGAATATGTGCGGTGTTTGCAGTGACAAAATAGACCTACTTATCGGGCGCTTATTTGCAGTGCTCCAGCACAAATGCCAAAGTTGTTTTCTGCAGAGCTGTGCACATTTAAGGAGGTCTTCTCACCCCGCTTTCTTCTTAGACACATATCCCAGCTTCCAACTGCCTCAGTCAGCACACACATCACCACACACACACACACACACACACAAGTCTCCAAGGGCATTCTCACACATGCATGCAAAGACACATGCACGTTCAGACATATGCACATACACACACGCCACCCACCCACCCACACACACACACACACAGGCAAATACCCCTTGGCACCTGAATTCAGGTTGCTATAACTGTATGGGCCATTTTTAGCTCTTTAATAATACTCGAATAGTTGTTACCTGAGATAACCCCAGGGAGAGGAAAAACAATTCCAGTCTCCCATAAGCCCTGGTGTTTAATCCTCTCTAGTATCCTAGGGAAATAATGCTTCCGCTAATAATTCCTTTGGTCTTTCAGTTCAACATTGATGTCCTTTTGTGTTGGCTGAGGCCATTAGTTCTGACACATGTATAATTGATTATCATATTAACAGCTAAAATCATTCAGCTCATTTTTGCTGAGGCTGTGGGGATAGACAAGGTGCATAATGGCTTTGAGCAGTTGGATCCATAACTTGTCCCCTTTGTTTAAGTTGGAAACGCAGCCATATGACCATTACATTGTACAGTACATTGTAATGTTGGTGTTGTTGTCTTTAGTCCAGTCTTATGATACTTAAGGGTCCCATTAAGGCCAATCTCTGTTTCAGGACTGGGTTCAATACTATAGGATGGTGTAAGGAACACTCGCCATCGCAGTACACTCTTCCCTTCACTAAAGTTCAAAGGTCACCGACCAACATTATTCATAAGGGCTCAGGGCTCGGTAAGAGTTATAGAGAGAGTCAGAGAGAGAGAGAGAGAGAGAGAGAGAGAAGGAACTAGAAGTGGTTTTTATGCCACCGCTCAATAAATGAGCAGGACACAAATTACTTTAAGTGTGTTGCCATGAGCCAATTTAAAGGGCAATGCTGGGCCAGCACTCTTTGACCTTATATAAAAGGACCGATTAGTGGGTAGAGTTCAAAATGTGTCCAATAGCAACATATACACACAAATGTGTAAGCACACACATATAGTATATAGAAATAACATTAGATTTAGCTGAATTACTTGGCTTTTTTTTTTTCTGTACTCGGAACCTTGGAAGCTGCAGTAGGCAGAAATCTGGAAAACAAAACACACACTGTCACCTCCACCTCCATTTTTCTGTCCAAACAGTCAATGCAATGTTGTTTCGTTCCACTATGGAAAAGTGACGCCAAAATATTACAGTTATGGGAGCTGTTTCTGTGGTGATGCAGTGGAGTCGCATTTGATGGCAGTTGACAGCACGTTGTCAATACAGTTGTCACCACTCATTTTAAACCCCCTCTAATGACCTGTGATTGGTCAAAATCTCTCACCGTAGTTTAGATTTTCTTGTAAACAAGCCAAGAGGAGGTACGAAAGTCTAGCAGCCTCTCAGAGCACTTGAATTGCAGTATGCTGAAGGATTTGTCCCATTTTTGTCCCAAAGAGGCCAAAAAAATATTGCTTAAATCATAGCTTTAATGTGACGAAAAAATGCAAATAAAATAAAATAAAATCTGATATACGTATGAGATAAAGGGAGGAGGAGGAGAGGGGAGAGGACAAGAGGAGATGACGTCAAAGGGTAGTTGGTGGCATACATAGTCTTATCTGTAGTCTGTATCCCATGGTTACCATATGCCAAACACCACTGGGAATCTGGGCCGGAGAAAGCAGGGTGACGCACTACACACACACACACACTCTGCAGGACAGCTGGCACCCAACTCAAACGCACACAACCGCAAACGCACCTATACTCCACCACTATCCTTCCACTGTCCGAGTTCAGCGCTGACGTTTCTCTCACACAGAGGGAGGTGTTTCTAATTCCATCCTGGGTTAGACAGAGCACAGAAGGCTAATATCTGCAGAATCTCCAACCGGGAGAGGTAACACACCTCTATCCCCATGAGATCATCCTGAAGGAGGGAGATAGATACAGAGAAAGACAGAGAGGGAGAGAGATACATGCAGGAAGAGGCAGGGATAGATGGAAACAGACAGTGAAGAAAAAAAAGAAAACGGGGATAAGGCGGTCTGAGTCAAAAACAGAGACAGACAGAAAGGAAAATAGGAGGAAGAGAACACAGCACATTATCTTTGTGTAGAGTCCTGAGAGGAACAGCCTGTTTGTAGAGTGATACCTATCAGCTCCCTGGCTGTCTCGGGAGATATTACTGCACTGTGGTGTACTTTACCCAGAT
Source organism: Apogon talboti (assembly GCA_037367365.1). Taxonomy (NCBI): domain Eukaryota; kingdom Metazoa; phylum Chordata; class Actinopteri; order Kurtiformes; family Apogonidae; genus Apogon; species Apogon talboti. The sequence goes on from JAPQRQ010000023.1 coordinate 11,150,733, forward strand.
AAAACATCCCTGTGTCTCAGATAGAAAGACTCAGACAGATAATGGCAAGGTGAAAAGGAAAAAGGCAGAAAGACAGATGGACGGAAAAAAGATTGGTAGAATAGCTGATCACATCCGTTGAAAAATGCATGATACCGTATCATTTATTATGGGTAATTTAGAACGTAGCATTTGGTAAATCCTGGCAATAGAACTGGGTGATATGGAAAATATCAAATTTAATTTTTTTTTTTCTTTTACCATGGTCGATTTATAATTTTAGTTTTTTTCTTTTGGCTTACGTAAACTGAAGACAAATAGTATTCCCTCACTAAAGTCTTACCATAAATTACAGGTGAAACACATTTGTAATTAAAATATTAAGAAGCAAACAGGTTGCATTTTTCTGAAATTTTGTTGACTATGTTTCACCATTTTCAGTCGGGACAATGTTGATTGATTGCATTAATTATATTCCCCGAAATCGAGTTTTGGGGATCGCTACTGCCGGATATCCTTGGTGTGAATGCGATAACTAGGACAGACTTGGTTGAATTTCTTTTCCCTTGATAACCAACATAGGGGACCCCTAGTGGAAGAACCCTACCAATGTCGGCTTCTCTATGACTATTATAAGTCATCCAAAGGGGACCGCTTTAGTTGAAAATCAGATTTTTGGACATAAATCAAGCAATAATAGGCCGATTGAGATCAAATTTGGTTCATTCATTGATCGTCTTACAAGTGTCCATTTTCTGGCTACCATCCAGAGTTCATATGTGTCATTTTCATTCACTAGGTGGAGTTTTGTGGGGAAAAATTGATTCTCTGACCATTATTCTCCCACTATCAGGTCGATTTAGCTCAAATTGAGTTCATATCGATTGACTAACAATTCTCTTTCTTCGTGCTACCACCTTGAGTTTACACGATGTCATATTTTGACACCAGGTGGTGTGTTTTTGGCAAATGGCTGAGGGAGCTTCTGTTGAAAAATCAATTTTGTTGCACATTATTATGGAAATAATCGGCCAGTCAAGCTCAAACTCGGTTCATATTGATCGTCAATCAAATATCTAATATTTTTTTCTGATATTATTCAGGCCGGATATCCTTCGTGTGAATGTGATAACTATCCCCCTGAAGTACCAACATACAGTAGGTGACCTCTAGGAGAAGAACTCTGTTGGTTTTGGGTGTTCCACTTGTCCAAATGGGGGCGCTTCTGTTAAAAAATCATTTTTTTTGGACATTATTAATAGATATAGTAGGGCAATCAAGCTTAAATTTTGTTCATTGTATTTGTATTTGAGGTTGGGATTGAATGTATCTAAATACATTTCTGGTTTTAGGTTTTAAAATTGAGACAGTATGTGTATTTGACTACTCAGCCAAAGCATTTGAAAACAACTCAAATACTTTACAAATGCTTTCACAATATTGAACAGAGGAAAGATTCAATAGATACTGTTTGCTAGCCACACTGACCAGATAATCAGAGATGAGGCAATTAGGCTCTTAATCCTTGTACAAACAGTTGTTCATATTAAGGGTGCAGGGCAATTGAGATACAAAACATGTTGGGGTGATGTGAATCATTAAATCATGATGTGGCTTCCTCTAGCTGGTTGCTTCTGCCAATTTGCTTGCAGAGGTGCATTCCATTTATAATAAGGATCATCTCATGTTTGATAATGTTCTGAAAATATCAAATGAACGGTTGTGAGTATTTCTATACAATGTCACATTTCATATTAAATCTATCCAGCATCTGCTTTCTGAATAACAATTAAGTTGGTATCTTTTGAAAATTGTGTCGTTTATTTGCTTTATTATATAGCAGAGGATTGGGGGGATTTGGGGGATATACCATTGCTGTCGGCCCCCGACAGCGTAAGCCTCATTTTATTTTGTCCTCTGCTCAGCCTTGCATAAAGAATTATACTATATCATAGACACTGCAGTTAGTCACAGAATGGTGTGCGAAAACAAAATGAAAATACACTACTGTTTTGTTAAAAATTATAGGTTTATGTAGCTCAAAAAGTATAAAGTGATGCCTGAACAACCTTTATAAAAAGGAATTCCAAATGCAAAGGTTTATTTATTGTACTCTACACAGTGTCCAGGGAGAAGATTGTCATCAAATCAAAAATGCCTGAAGTTTCCCATGTAGGACGTCATTTCTGAAGTGGAAAAAGACTTCTGGGCATAAATTTGGAAGTTAGTTGTTACTTTCGACTTGGTGATCTCCCAGACTCTGCTGTTTAATGTCCCCCAGCCTTTTCCGTTTCTGATGATTCACCCTGCTTATGCCTGTCTGTCGGTCTGTTTCTGTGTCTGTCGTGGTGCCTTCTGGGACTCTGATTGAATCACTAATGAATAATATCAACAGAGCCGGTGCCACAGTGACTGATTGAAAGCACCCATTGATCCAGACCTTAAGATGTCACGAAAAAAAAAAAAAAAAAGGTCTTAGATTGAACCACATGCCAGGTTTTGTGAGAATAAATTATCTGAGTTTGACAGCCAAAATTCTGTGAGCAGTGGTAAAAAATATGACCCAGGACATTTCTTCTCATCACATTTCCTTGCATTTTAGATGCCAAACCCTTTACCATAATCCAACCTGGTATGAGAATCATGAAGTTCAGGACTCCTATAAGTACCTGTTGCTGTCTAGAATGCTTTATTATATACCTCATTGTATTGGCACTGGTTCTGTCTGTCTGTCTGTCTGTCTGTCTGTCTGCACCTGTCACTGAACATTTACAGCACATTTCAACTTCAAATTTTTACCTGTGGTACATCTACCATATGTCTGTTCTCCTTAAGGATGGTCCATATCCAAAGGCGGATTGCATTATTCTTCACCATTTAGAGACAGAACACTTTTGACGGTTTTATAATTTTTCTCACAAACGAAGGCAGATCATGTTCTGAAGAAAATCACACACGTACTGCATGACATTATCTATCAGCGTGATCAATTTCTTGCTGATCCGGAAAGCAATCCAGAATTGATAGCATATTTTCATTTCCTCCTTATTTGATGGGCTTTCATACTCAGTCTGATAATAGTAGTGACAGTATCGAGACTGAAATCAAATCCACTTCACCACACGTAAGTACAAGGTACCTTTGGTGGAGTGGAGTTGGTTGATGATAGAAACATGAATCCAAATCCTGGGAGTATTTCTTAAGGCCCAGGGAATTACTCTCTCCAGTGTATTCACAACACAGTGGAATCATCTGGTGTTGTGGATATTTTCTAGGGAGGCTAGGGTCTGCAATCTATGATTGTCTTGTGAAGTCTTTTTGCCGACAGCGAGCAGATTTATGTGAAATGTTAGGGATAAACTGTGTCTGTCCCTGTTCTGTCTTTGCAAAGATAGAGAACTTTAGTCATAAACCTAAAACAGCACTGAGGCAGGACTTACCCTCTGCAGGGCTCTACATTCCTGTAATCACCTATTTTTCAGCGTGTGAGAAAACATTCCAACATCTGCCCTTTTTGCTGCATCTGCTCCAAAATTTGATGGACTTGTCTTTGGCCCACGCCACATGTCCAGTTTCTAATTACCCTGCAAGTTGAATGAAAATTAGTGCTAACAAATTAATCCTTCATGAAAAAAGGTATTAGTAAATGATGATGAATCCAGAAGCAGACAAAGTGGACGTCAAGATAATGCCATTGCCGTGGCATAATTGAAGAAAAAAAAGGATTTTTCTACATTTAAGTGTCACAGGCCATAGAAAGTCTTTTTTCACTTTCTTGTTGAAAAGCTGCTAAAGTATTGAAAGAATGTGCCCCTGCTAATATGATGTGAGTGTACCATGGAACAAAAAAACCCATCAGCAAATTGTTGCTCACCTTTTGACGTGCAGATATACAGTATAGTATTTTGTCATCTTCTTTTTTTTTTGCCTGTCATACCTCTTCCAACTTTTCTGCACTGCTACAAAAGGTAAAAACTTTTAACTCTCATTGACTTCTTCAAAAATCCACTCTTCTGTGAGAAGTGCTGCAAAAATAAAGCAGAACATCCATACCCATGTCAGCGACCATGGACAGAAGAAGCTGTTATACACATTATATGACATAAAAAAAATAGATTGAAAATGTGATCAAGTAAGTTTTCCTGTAATTAGAATAACATGTAATATATAGGCCCTAGGTTTTTAAAATACCATCAGTGTGTGAACTTCTACCAATCTTTATCTGTACCTAGACTCACCTGTTGCTTGCTATGTTAAAGGCTAAAGAACTGCGCTGTTGCTGATGCCACAAAGGCAAGAACTTCAGCTCGAAAATGGAAAGATTGCCTAAATATTTTCTGTTGTAATACCTGATGGGAACTACCTGCTGGCTTCAAAACACCCCGGTTCCCTTAGACTTACACTGAACTTCTCTCTAAAAACATTTTTTCCAGGAATTGTTCCGCCTTATTGGCTCCCAGCCATGCGTGTGACAGATTTGTGATTGGTCATTAGAGCTGTCAGTCACCTGTTTTTATAGCATCAAATAACATATTAAAAACAAACTAATCAGTTAGATGACAGTTTTAACACAATTCAGCTTCATGAAATTGACCTAAAAAGGCTAAAATCACCTTGGGGAAACATTTACTGAATGTGCTCTTTCAGTTTTTCGTTTGGTCAATATCCCATAGAGGGACTTTGGAGGGGATGAGATTTATTACCTACACTGCATCTAGTCACCAGGGAGAGATTGAGACACTTTGGCTACAAATCTGAAGTGCTCTCACGGTGTCCATCTTTATATACAGCCTATGGTTCACACATAAAGTTAAATAGTGATATGCTTTGTAGGTAAACATTAAGTGGAGGCAGAATACAGAAACAGAAGAATACAATAAATACAAATGACACCTTGGCCTTTGTATATGGAGAAGTAAGTTATGGCCAATTTCACTACTTACTCTCTGCTCAGAGTTGCAGTGATCTGTTGATTAATATCACTTTCATCACAGCAGATTTAAAGAAAAAAAAAACGTGAGAAAAATCTGTTATATTTACACATGCTATGATGTCACTATTATCTAAGCTCATAAGTGAATAAAAATGAAAACAAATACCTTCTGCAAAGTCATGCCATTCTCATTTCAGCCACACAAATCTGCAGAAACAGAGCTCATTTCACCACGTCAAAAAAAACAAACAAAAAAACCCCCCAACAACATCCATTTTCTTCTACACTTTATGTCATTCATGTCGGTCGGTCATTCTATCAGTCAGTCCGGCTGCAGCTTATTGAACTCTTAGTTTGATTCGGACAGTTCATTTCATGAGCATTGTGTTCTACTATGTATACTGCATATAGATCCCTCCGTTTCTGAATTATAATTGTCTGGCAGGCTCAATAAAATTGCATTCTGTCAGGTTGGTGAGAACCTTAATAACAGGCATTCTGCAAGTCTGCAAAAACATTTTAAGCTGTGAGAAAATTCTATATGCATTAGTGAGTCCCCAGAGAAAGCTGCAATTTTATGTTGCTGGTGCTATTGTCAGAGACTAACAAAGTACTTCCTTTTTGAAATGTATGAGAAAACTGTGAATATCTACTTTCTTTGCTGTGTTAGACTGTTGGCCTTGTAACTGAACAAAGGATGAAAAGTAAGAATCACCTTGATTCTAAATGAAGTGTGAGAGCGGAATTGTATGTGTCAAGTAACAGGATGAAAAACTGATATGGGCAGGGCCATTTTAAAAGCTTTATTACTATCCCACACCCACACTCCGTTCTGCCTCAACAGTTGTAATCAGACACCTGCAACTGAAATATGCACACGCACATTCTCAAAACACAGTCTTCAAAATGAGTCCGCTGAGAAGGGGAAAAATAGCTAAAGAGATGTTAAATGACATTACAAAGACCTTATGAGATAATAAAAGATATTCCTGACCAAGTCTGATACTCGATGATCTCTAATGGGAGACCTGTGGCTTATAAAAGCTTTTCCCTGGCATAATCAGTCTCTTCAATTTTCCTACTCCTCTCAACCACGCTCTCTTCACTTCATTCACTCCCTTACACACTCATTTATCATATACGTACAGGGGGGATTGAGAAGTCACCAGAAGCACCTAGATCTGCAGATGCAATCATCAGCCGACTGCGGTGACAAGTCAGAGTACCCTGCTGCTGTGTTAGAATTTCAATGGCCAGACAACTAGAGGTTTACTTTGAAATTTATCAGCAAATGTCACATTTATCCAGTATCCTAACGCAGTCTGAATCTGCCCAGTAACAGCAGTTATACTACTCATGACTACACACTGCACTTGTCTGTTTGAACTGCTCGTTAATTCATCTTTCTTTCATCAAGGTTATAAAAGTATGTTTAAGGAAATTCTGTAACGGTCTTAATGAGAAGAGAGTTAATTTGCATAATTTAATAGTCACATATTGTCCCATTTGTCATGTTAAACAGAACAAGCTTTTTGTGATCAAAATTAGGCTACACATGGAAAAACAGAGCCTTTGGCTTCATGAGTAATGTGCATTTCTCTGTCTGTTCTCTTTTCTTTTTTCTTTTCTTTTTTTTCGTTTTTCTTTTCTTCTCTTTTCTTTCACACACACACTTAGACACACACTTACACAAGTGCTTTCAAGCCAGCATAAACAGCCCTGACACAAGCCATGTTCTCTGGATCATTAGCCTCATGTATGCTGTAGATCTCTTGGTGCACTGAACCAGGGTCAGCTCAGCCGTTCTGTGTACGTGCGTGTGTGTGTGTGTGTGTGTTTGCATGTGTGCTCTTGTCTTTCCATCTGCGTATTTATGCCTACATTTTATGTCCATCCAGCTGACCTGTAGATGAAAGCAAACTTCTTTCACTTCATCTCCCTTTGATGCTTCAACAATATCTGTTATCACAGAGTGCTCTGTTTGTGTGTGTGTGTATTCTTGTGTATACGTGCATGTTGTGTCAGCATCAGTGCACAGTGCACACAGTGTGCATAGCAACAGAAAATGTCGATCCTTGTGTATTTTCTGCTTGCTCCATAAGTTCCTTAATACGGCATCAATGGATTCAGCATTTAATCTCCACCTCTCAGCCCCCCCTCCCCCCCTTCACCGTCACCCACCTTACTTCTCATCTTCACACACATACACGTGCACGCACACACACACACACATAAACACACTTGTATGCCCCTCATCTCTATCTTTCACTTCCTGTCTATGAAACTGTGAATAGAGTGACAGCAAAATATGGCCAGTCTGTCATAGTATTTGATCAAGAACAGCCACTAGGCTTAAATGGTTTGTGTGTGGAGGTTTGTGTGTGTTAGAGAGAGAGAGAGTGAGAGAGAGAGAGAGAGATTAGTTAGATTATCACAACACGTTCATAGTCTCAATGCTACTGTGGTGCCATCTTCTGGTAGGTAACTATAACAACCTTTATCTAATTATGCAGCAAGAAGGAGAAGTGACTGACAGGAAATACATTAGCATTCAGTGTGTACTCAATCAGAGAATTCAAACAATGAATAAAAACATTTAATATATTGACAGGAAATATTTAACATTTCAGATAATGTCTGAGGGTTTAACATATAGCATATTGGTTAGGACATATACTAAACATAAGAACATGATCATGAGACAGTACTGTACAGTCCTCTCAAATATAGCAGCTTGCAGCATCTTTCAGTGCTCTTTTACACACACATACACACACACACACACACACGTACACACAGATACATTTTCTCACTCATACATACGTAATGTAGTTATAATATAAAGCCATCACAGTCATTAACTCTAGTAGGAACGGTGTGTTAATTTGTTTCAAGGGCCATTCAGTCATACCAATGAAGCATCTCCGTTCATGACAAAGTTTGAAGTGACAGTCTTTGTGACTCTAATATACTAGGGGATAGGAACTGGGGGTCTGCCAAGGTCTGAGTGTGGCGAGATGGTAATTCATTCAGCTTCGGCTCAAACATGCACACGCTCACACACACACACACACACACTCTATCCTTCTGCAGTTTTGTTTTGCATACTGACACTGCTGCAGGAAAATGTATGGAAACAGATGCACCAGCATACACACACACACACGCACACACACATATCCAATGCCTTTAATACTTAATAACTTTTATGAAGTAAGAGAACAGGATGTTAATACACATGAATGTGACATTTACTGCTAATTTCAATTCCTACTTGGCTGCCGTACATTCATTTTATCTACACAGTATGCAAACATTGTCCTATATACAGTCAATGGCTTAGTGATAATGTTAGAATAAGGGACAAACACATGACTGAAAGCTGAAATGTAGATAACAAACTGTACATAATTTATTCGCCTACCATAACATTCATTGTTTCTTATTATAGATCTATAAGACCCAAATCACCTTGAGAGTGTTACAAATACACTCATTAAAATACTATGTACAATAAGGACCACTTTATCTAAGCACCTGGAGTTGCATGGAGCTTGTTAGAGTGCCCTTAAAATCGCCCTACCAGTGGATAGTTTTCTAAGTGGCCCATTGATGTACTCTACAGATGGAGCTGCTGAACCACTGCACTTTGGTGTTCAAAACATTCAAGTAATGCCAGGAATCGAAATTATTCACATGCACACATACTACTCTGGTGGATTTGCTACTAAATGAAAATCATAAACAACAGATGATAAACACTTTCTTGTTTGCCTGGTCTCATTAGTTCAGCTCCCAAAAATCAAAGAAACATTCTTTGTTTCTGAAACATTCAGCTTGTTTTTAGCTTCATATTTCACAACCAGAGCTCCAGCTCCAGCTCCAGTCCACCCCCCTTACCATCTGAATATTATCAGTTTTTATTCACCATAATCACCGTATGGGATTTTAGTGTCACATCAGTGGTGTGTTTCTCATCCTCTCTGTTGATCCATTAAACACTCTTTCCCAGATCAGTTTCTTATTTATATTTGGGGTAGGTGTGAACATAGAAACCAGGTGTCCTGAGAGCACCACAGGAGTTGCAGAAGTAGAAGCTGTGTAGTCCGTGTTGCGCTATATTCTCTATTTGGGTCTCTAGATGATTTCGGGGTTAGGATAATATCTGAAGACCTTGTAGATCCATTGTGTGTAAAAGGGTACATTGATGAAGATGCCAGGCTGGTTGGCTCGAGCACAGCCTCTGCCATGGACACTCACTCCTACAATTACCCTGATGTCACCGTCCTGACACACAAGGGGGCCGCCATAATCCCTCTGTAAAAGAACACATACATATCACATTTTACACCACAGAGGTCGAGAAATGGCCATCGTCACTATTTACATTTTTGAATGAAAGCAAAATGTATTTTTATGCTCTTAGTGACAGGCAGCACCATGAGTGTTTGTGAACATGGACAGCTCTCTTCTTAAGCTATAAAGCCACAAAACCAAGGCTTTGATCACTGATGAAATTTGGTGCAGCTGCTCTATTTACAACGGCCTGGATATTAAGCCTATGGATTTACAGAACATTTGTTTGAGATTTAGATCAAACTGAGCTTTGAAAGCGCTGGTTTTGTGCTGAAGTAAGGCGCTAATATCCTCGTAAATTCACACTGGGAACAATTACTGTATCCAAAGGTCTAAAGACCTGAGCTTGTTTAACAACAAGCACTGAGCATACCATTTGAGTTGAGTATAATTCATCTGATCACACCTCATGTGTGATTACATCTCATATTAAAAAGAATGTAAAACACAGTTTACCTCACACACTCCTTCATTCCTGTTTCCTCCTGCACAGATCTTGGTGTTGGTGATGTGGAGGCTCCCTCTGTGCATATCTCTGCACCTTTCATTACTAACAATGGGCAGGTTGACTGCTTTCAGTACATCATCATGGCCAGTACCTGAAAGAGTTAAAAAGTTCAGGTCTATTGCAGCTATCCCTCTGTAGAAAATACAACACAAATACCACCTCTCTGGGACTTTCTTGTATTGTAAAATAATACAGTACTGTAACATATGCAGCACATTTCTTTTCTCAAGAGCATAGAGGGAGGTCTAAATGGCTTTATACAAACATCTTGACATCTTTCTGACTTTCATTTTATTAAAACTATCAATCTTCTTTCATCCCTTCTATATAACTGGCCACCCAACAAGTGGTACTGACCTGAGGTTAAAAACCATATGGCTTAAATTATACAATAGCCAATTATTTAAGAGAAGAATGCGTTATAATATATTAAAGCAACTTCTCTGTCAACCATTTAAAGAATGAATATGGTGAATAATCCAGAGTTATTAAAGATAAATGCAATACACTGCAAATGTGGACCTTGACCTGGAGAGTAGATATGAATGCAAGAGTGGCAGTGAAGGAGGAATATAGCTCAAGAATATAGATGAACACCATCATCATTACCTTTGGTTTCACCCCATCCATACATTTTACATATTGTGCCTTCTCGAATGGAGCACCCAGCCACAGGCAGCTGAATCGTGTGCACATTGTCTGCTGGAAGGGCTGGTCTAGATATATTTAACAAACACAGAAAGTGAAAACCATTATCTACCACATATACTGTAAATACATTTAGATTTTTTATTCAGATACTTACTTAAACAGCCTTATGAGGGCTAAGCTGGACCCCTCAGGGCCACATATCACATGAGCTATGCTGACTTCCTGCCTCCTGGACCAATCGGCAGTGCCCTCTTGAATATCAGAGACTCCCAGCCACACCTTATATTCACTGAGGTCTGGAACACTGCAAAAGGAAAACACAGAGTTCACACTTGACTCTGAAATATTCCACATTTATTATAGAGCATCTGTGTAGTGGGCAGACCAAGAAAGAGTCGACAAATTGTGTTTTATGCACAAGTATTGAAGTTACCATGAAGAGAAGCACTGCCGGTCTGTGAGTACCCACTCCTCTCGTATTAGTGATCCCCCACACCAGTGTACCGATCTGGAAAGAGCATAATCAACAAGTTAATTATCTGTGAGTCCATAGAATAGTAACTGTAAACCCATGTATTTATTATTCCCAAGTAGACCTAAAATCTAATACAGGACAGGCAGAAAACCCATTAAATCCATAGAGTAATATATAGTTTTTTTGGGATATAATTCAACTGTAAGTCAAGATAGTCAAGAAATCATATATTATAGTTTATTTACCGGAGTGCTTCCAAAACTTATTTTACTCAAGACCCAAAGGGAAAAGCTGGCATCTCCTCAAGACCTAAATTTATGTAATGAATTCTCAAACATCATTACTGACTCTCCCATTATCAGAACACTCTCTGAAATACTTTTTTTATGTATTTGTTGTAACTTCAAAATACATTTTAATCTTGCTGCATCTTTTTTGCATTTTTTTTATTGTTATTTCGGTGTCTTTGGCAGTACTTTTGTAGAATATTTCACATCATGCCCATTATTTTATTACAACTGAGGCCTCTCGTCTGCATTTTGTACAGCTTTGGTGAAGTAAACATGTATCAAATGTTGCAGAGAACGCTCGCTCTGTTTCAATTTGGAAAATGAATGAATATATCATATTATTGCTCTACATTTAACTCCAATTAGCAACAGCTTTGCCATCACATCAACTTTGGGTCCTGTAAATTTGGGAAACACAGGTTTAAGATATTTTTGCACAGCTCATACTGTATTGTTGTATTTTATTTACATTTAGACAACCTTTCTAACACCAAATAACTGTAGCTTCGATTTCTTGCATGGCAGAGGAGCACTATTGCACTCCCCAAGCTTTAACATGAATTTAGTTTAGGTTTAACTAGTTCTATCTGTGTTTGAAAAATACACACTGGTGATAAATGTATCTCACAGAGGCTGCTATGTATCTAACATATATGCTGGAAAATCTTTGCATACATGTGGCAGTGTGATTTGTAAGCAGAGTGGAAAGGCCACTAAGAACAACAATGTCCAACCCTAATGAATTATATATGGATTTGAGGGTTGTCTGGGCAGACATCCCTGCTGTGGAAGAAAATGTGAGGAATATAAAGCAGAATAGAGCTGTCATACCCTTTTTGTATGCTGACCATCCAGCTACCATCCGATATGCTCACTGGACCTCCTCCCACAATTCTAGTTCTTTTATGGACAAAACATACCACAGAGGACAGCTCACCTGGAAACACACACACACACACAGGGACACACACCAATTCAGAAATGCACTTCCTTTATGTAATTTAATTTCTAGATGTACAATATATATAGTATGTGCATAGTATTGTAATAAAAGGGTGGGATTAAATAAGTGTTCACTAATTCCCACTGCTTTTTGAATCTGTGAATAAAACTAAAATTATAGTATTTCTTTTGTATAATGCTATACATTTCTATTTTTTTGTTGTTTTACTTGTTAATTTGCGTCAGGCATTTGCTTTTGTTGGTGGTCTATTGTGCTTTCCCCCCAAAATAAGAAATTCATTCATTCATTGATAATTTAATATGTCCATACATGACATTTGAGCCTTAACTGGACTTGCAGATGGACAGACAGGCAGCGGTGTTCATGATGACATATTGTTTGGGTGACCTGGTTCTCAGTGGAGCTGCTAAAGCCCCTGAGCAGCAAATGCCCAGTTCAACTCCTAGCTGGCCAGACTATTTCTTTCTACTCTTTTCTCCTCTCATTTCCTGTCTCTCTCCACTATCTCTACCAAATAAAGGCATGAACTGCATTTTAATTTTAAAGATAATATATATTCAGACATGACACAAGAGGCATTTGTGCTGCTTAATGATTTACCATAATCATTAGTACGCTGTATATAAAATATAACAAGTTATGATGAGACCATAAATTATGGTAATCATTGAATGTGTTCTCATAACACATGGGACCAATTTAAACTGTTTGGAGTTCGTGTCCCTGTTGTTGAATTATTATGTACAGAAATTAAATCACAGACAAAGATAAATTAACACAATGCAGTGTAAACATCCACACCCATACATGCATAGATGCACAGAAAGAGACGCCGCCGCCATGAAAATATAATATCCCACCTCATGTCCCATAACAGCAGAACATAAAAAAGGGACTCCTTTAGATTCTGAAAACACCAATTCTTGCCTCAGAGGCTATCAAATACAGATCAGCAGCTAAACCACCTGCAAACACTGCCAGACGAGCTGACAGAGACACTCACCCAGCGGAATAGTGTTCTGCGAAGCATCACCTGTAGAGAGCAGACGAGACAAACAAGGGTTCAGAAAGTATTAACTGGTACAAGATAAGAGGAGGCCTCACACACAGGTGTAAATTTCACAGTAGCCACACAGCAAAGACCAAGGGGGGCAGCTGTATTTGTCTTTTTTTTTTTTTTTTTTGCTGTAATCTATAGGTGTTTGAAAATGAAGCCCTGTAGGAATAAATGTGTGTTTTCCTGGTTGATCTCCAAACTGCAAATCACATAAACTCACCGTTTTAGCTGGCAGTATTCAGCTTTAGGGTTTTTTAAATGTATTTTTCTGATAGTAATTTCTGCCACGTATAAAAACCAATGAACACAAACCTGAAATTTACTATTATTCTGTAAATTCTGCAAAAATCCTGTCTATGTTTTGTTTTCTGCAATGCATTACTTTGAAAGGCAATGAAACTAGACTACATTTGATGTAAAGTATAATTATATGGTATGGTTTTGTAACAACTTAATCTTATAAAATAGCTACTTGTGATGAAAAAGCAGCACTATGAATACCTTTCTAAAGTTACAGGTAAACAGATTCACATTTACAGACATGACGCCTCTGGCTCTTGTTCCATGTGGGAATCGTTAATAGTAACCCTCCCCTGTCTTCCTGATGGGTTGTTAATCTTCTCTGACACGCACTGACCTGAAAGTGTAGACAGATCTACATGCTGCCAGCTGCGTGTGTGTGAAAAGAGAGAGATTTGAGAAACAGTACATCTATACAACACTCACATGGTTTTACATTGCAGTAGTCCCATGGAATAGCTGAGTTGTTTGTGTAACACCAGGGACCGTGCTTGTCTTTATCAGGGTTTCTGCAGTAGTTCCCCTCCAGTCCTCCCATCAGTAACACCCTCTCGCCGCTAAAAACACACAAATAAACAAACAAATATCTTATAAATTATCTTTTATCGCTGTTAAGTGAGGCCTGAAGGATATTTTCAAAACAACGGGATTTTTTTTTTTTACATTTAAGCAGATAATTCCTCCGTTGATAAAAGTAAAAAGGATTTCCTGGTGATTTATAACTATTAGTAAGAGCTGAACGAATCTAGCGAGATATGATCTGGACAGACCAACTACACAGCTGTGTAGGCTCTCTCCCTCAAGACAGGATAAGGAGGTGATCTGCAGAGGAATTACTCACTGAGACAGTATGCACCCACCTACACTCACAAATCTATGTAATACATGCTCATGCAGACATATCCCACACATGAGGGTATTCTCAAAAGGATTTAAAAACCACAAACAGAATTCTTTCCCACACTGAATTCCTTAACAAATAACACATACAAAACGTAAAGGAAAAGGGAGATGCAAGGGAGGGGATGCTGGGTTCCATGTCGGAGCAATCCAGCCTTTCGATTGTGTGTTTGCGTGTGTTATATTTCTAACAGCCAGGTCTCGCTGTGACTCCCTAACCCTGACTTGTGACCCCTTGGCGGGAGCCAAGCAGCGCGGTTGATTGGCTTTGAAGTGTTCCAACAAAGGGGGGGTTTAGGGTCAAAGGTGGGAAGTGAAGTGTATGTCCCCCAGCCAAGTTATCGCTGAGAATCATTCCTGCTGAGTTAGGTCATCTTCAGGGGAAACACTTCTCTAGCCATTACGAGATTCAGGAGAGGCTAGTCAGTGCACCCGCAGGAGCACTTTCCCCTCTGAGGAACACAAGGCCGACTTGATCCGTTAACAACAATAAGACTTAACTAGAGGTCAATAATAGGGCAAGTTCCACACTAACCGCTACGTCTCAGGTTTACACACATGGTTTAATAAAAACACAGACACACTCCCTTCCTCACTGATGCTGTCATGTTGAAAATTATATGCAAGAACAGATTTCTCAAACCTTCTTTTCCCCCATTGATAGAAATGTACATGTCCTCTGCCAATTTTCAGTGACTTGCTTTGATCTCGCTGACCTCTTACAAGTCAACACTTTGAGTTACTGTTAGACTCCTAAGGATCAGGGAGCGGTGTGACATCTTGATCTTTATTTCAGACAGCAGTGCTTGTCTGCGCTTTATTGATGGCGCAGTTGTGTTTTGTGCATCACAGCGGAGTTTGGGAAAGTTATTAGGTTAAAGAAGTAGCAGGGATCAAATAGGCTGACCTGTTGCTGTGGTCCTGCCAGGGAGCACAGGGAAGGTTTGATCTAGTCCTCGACTGCTCTCCTTGGTAATTCTCTCCAAAGCCTTCATAGCAGTCTGGATTGAAGGAAAAAAAAGAAGATGATAAAATGAAACAAGCATTATGTCTTTCAGGATTTAAAAACACACACAGACTTCTAGATAACTACCCTTACTTAAACTAACATCACCACAACAAATGCCTTCATACACCACATATGTAGCAGACACCACTACAGTAGGTTATTGTACTGCAAATGATGAAAAGAACTGATTCAGTTACAATATAAAAATGAAACTGTATTTTCTGTTCTATCATGGTTGTTATTAGATATGCACAAGTGAGAGCAGAAAGAAACCATCTACAATAATGCCATAGAAAACATGAGTTCTAAATAAGGTTTGGTGGCTGCCTGTCACCCTGAATCTCATTTTTGTATGGGAACATATTCA
>JAPQRQ010000023.1:11166621-11202143 GCA_037367365.1 Apogon talboti
ATTTAAAAACACACACAGACTTCTAGATAACTACCCTTACTTAAACTAACATCACCACAACAAATGCCTTCATACACTACATATGTAGCACACACCACTACAGTAGGTTATTGTACTGCAAATGATGAAAAGAACTGATTCAGTTACAATATAAAAATGAAACTGTAGTTTCTGTTCTATCATGGTTGTTATTAGATATGCACAAGTGAGAGCAGAAAGAAGCCATCTACAATAATGCCTTAGAAAACATGAGTTCTAAATAAGGTTTGGTGGCTGCCTGTCACCCTGAATCTCATTTTTGTATGGGAACATATTCAGCCCTCATGGGTAGACCACAACTCAAACTCAGACGGTTTCTAATCCCAACGCAAGGCCACATCTCTAAGAAATATCCCCAAGATCCCCTGGGAAATGTGAATTTGTGTACTCAGCCATAGATCTACATCTTTTACTTCCAAATCTCTTGCTATCCCAGAAAGAATCCCATCCAGCACTAATCCTTTCACTCCATCTTTTCATGTCCAGTGAGACCTGACGATCCTGAGCTGCTGTCAGAGTCCATTTATGTGAAGGCTGTTGGTCAGTCCTTCCCACAGTCCTATAGGGCTACAGTCCTCTGCAGGGACAGCCAAAATGTTGTTACAAACCAAGATATGCGGTTACTGCATCTTATGTGGACACTATGGGCCACAGAATACGAAAATCCTGAATATTTATTGGTTCAGATGTAACAAAATCAGCTCTTCTCGTGCTCTTTTAAGTGTCGAATAAGACTATTTCATCTCTCACCATTGACTGGCTTGTTGTGAGTGCCACACTGAGGGATGTTGGTGCAGAACATTTTGGGGACTCTCGGATCTGTGGTGAAGCACCAAGGGGAATCCTGACCATCTGGATTCCGACAGTAGTTCTCTCTCAGGTCCCTGGAAAACACAGAGAAAGCCATCCAATAGTATGTTGAGATGAGCATATGCGGGTGGGTGAATGAGTGGATGGATGTGCGTTCTGAGCGTCTGACTCACTTGCAGGGGTAGGCTTGAGGTATGAATGTGTGGTTGTGAGGAAACTGAGAGTCCCAGCGTTGGCAGGTGAGTCCGGTGGGCGTCACATCCACCGTCCCCCGGTAACCCTCTCCTCTGCCCTGGTAACACTCGGTTGTTTCCTCCACATGTCTTTTAGGAGGTGTTTCTGAGAAATAACAAACATATCATGGGGTGAGGACAAGAATCTAACACTTCATTTGTTTACAGCCTGTTCACTTGTGAATCACTTGTTTAGTGTAAATACCAAGACAAAAAGCAGCTTGGATTTTGAAGTGCTAACATTTTTTGCAGATTAGCAACTCAAATTATGTCGAGTTTCACAAAGTGACTGAAAAAAACACAAGGAAATCATTGTGTTTCAAAACAGATTTAAAAACCCTTTCAGGCATAATGTCCTTATAAAGTTAAAACACAACAAATAAATAAAGTATGGCATTTTTTTTGCAAAGTTAAAAAACCTACAAATACCAAACTGCCTGTGGATATTGCTTTGTTTCCATAAATGTTTCCTGATGTGTGCTAAAACCCCTTAATTTTAAGTACTACTGAAAGTTGTTAAAAAAAATAAACAATTTATATATGGGTAAATAATTAAGTTGTGTATGTAGAAACATAAATACATGCAATTAGCTAAAACAAACGGCAAATAACTTGAAACAGATTAGTATCAGTGGCTACAGAGTGTGACTAAACAGCCTCATCTTCTGGCCACCTGTTTTTAACCTGTTGATTCTGGACAAATCTGGTAAAAATCTGGTGCTTTTCACATTACAAAAAAGTTGTCTATCTTCATTAGTCTCGACGATGGAGTGTATAAGAAGTACTGATTTTCAGGCCATTTTTCTGTCTATACTGTATATCTAAAAATAGATAGGCGCTGGATGCGACAGTAAACAAAAGAGCAGCCCTTGACAAAAGAACACTTTGTCTCGCACTCTCTTTCTCTCCTCTCTCTGCCTTGTTTTGATTAAGACTAACTGGGTCGTAAACTTGGTCTGTTCCCAACAAACTCCCATATCAGACTGAGAGAGAGAGAGAGAGAGAGAGAGAGTGCAGGAGATGGGGAAAAACAGGGGGAACAGTGAATCACTGAGTCCACATGGAGGAGTGCCATCTAGTAAACATGGTGCCAGGACTGCTGATGAATCTAGCAGGCAAACAGGCCGGTCACATACTGAGCCCAACAATAACACCAGCGCTCTCTCTGTTTTATGTTTTTAAGGACCACAGTGGCTGTCCTATTACCCGTTATTGTATAACATAAGCATATACAGTAGAAAATGCGAAGGTATTCTTAATTAGGATGGATGCAGCTAATAATGCCACATTTGTAAGGTGTAATAAAAATCTCCCTGTAGTGTGTATTGACCATCATGTTGTGTTTGTATGTGTAACAGGAGGTTAATGCAGAGCAGTAACCGAGCCCTTTGCGGTTTAAGCGCCGCACGTAGGAACTGGCATAGAACAATAAACAGCAGGCCAGTGGCGCAGGGGGAAAAAATAAACATTCTGGCTATTAGAGAAGACATAACAGAGAGTCTAAGAGTACTCTGCATGCCTGTGTTTGTGAGTATTGACGGTGTGAGCCAATGAGAGGGAGAGGAGTGGCAAAATGAAAGGTACCGGAAGAGGTATATGTAAATGTTGGTGTTGTCAGTCACACTTCACGGGCCTGTACAGAAACACACCCTTATAGAGATATGTGTAGATTTCGACTTCACATGCCTGAGAAATGTTCATACATTTAACCACACACACAAACAAACATGCATGCATGCTTACCACAAGCTTTGATGTTGCAGTATTCCCAGGGTGTGTTTGGGTCTGTTGTAAAGCACCAGGGTCTGTGGCGTCCATCTGGGTTCCTACAGTAGTTATCATCCAGGCCTTTGTCGGGATATCTAATGCAACACAATCGGTAAAAAGCTTCGTAAGAGTTAAAACCTTTCCACAAACCCTACTTCGACCTGAAATTAAGCAAAACTCTTAGTGTGATATCATCATTCTTTGCCTAAAAGAAAAAGTTTTTCCACTTCCATACTGAATCCTTATGAGAACAGAGCAGAAGTGAAAGACAATTCACCATTGCATGCAACTGAAGCATTAATAACTGGAATGGTGCAAGCTCTCCATCTGTGAATCTGTTCAGAACTCAAGGGAGTGAGGAAGATAATAGGCTGCACCACTACAGGTGTTCTGCAGTAAGTCATCCTAAAGCCCTACATCCCTTCAGGCCTGCAGCCTCCAGGCATGTAGTATCAGGCTCTGGGACCCTCTCATTACATTAGTGCTATGAGCAATATGGGACCCCATTTACACAAACACTGGGATGATTAAGGATGTGTTAACGAGTCCCCACTAATCCAGACCACCTGCCATCTGAGTAGCTGGAGCACACATAGCCAGCATGAACACTCATGGATATACAAATAAAGATCAAGAAGGAATACTAATGCAAACTAAAATGTACGGCCTTTCTCAAAAGAAAAAAGTAAGTACGGTCCAATTTCGGTGTTGGACACAAGTCTGCTATATTATCTTCTAAGAGCTAAAGGAATTTGAAACAATTAAGTCAGAATGAAGAGTTTTCCCAGCATAGTTCTGCTAAAAACACCCAATTACACACTGTAATACAATGCTGATAGTATTACTTCAGGGAGAGGCAAAATGGCTAGCTCCAAATCATTTCATCTCCAGACTAAGCGCACCACAATCACATACAATTACTGCATTTACAGATTATTACTGAACATATTATTGTGTATTTCACATTTTGTACTCACAATATTTTTATTCATAATTTATAAATTGTTGGCTTAAGTATGACTGTGCACGTACAATTCAGTGCCCTGCGGTCGGATGCACGTGTGCACATTTAAGTGCATTACCTTTTGGGGTGGTACAGGTGCTTGTGTGGCTCCTCCAGGTCCCACCGCTGGCATTCCTTTCCACTTTCTGTGTGGTCCATAGGACCTCTGTAATCTTCCCCATTACATATCATACACTCAACTACACACCAATAGCACACACATACATGCACACACAAACACAGAGCAAAGAGCTTAGATAAACACATTAAACAAATAGTTTTGTAACATTTTGCAATAAAACTGCTCATAAATACTCAATACATCTCCATGAGGTTAAGAGATTGTGTACACAAACACTTAATGTATGGAGTCACATATTATGTGTCACACTAATGAAGGTAAAATCTCTTTGATCCATTACTTTCATGGTGGGTAGTACACACTGTCTAGTGTAAACAACAGAGAGCACCAAATTAGAAACAGATGTGTAAGAGTCCACTGCTGTCATGACAGAGCACATTTTATACCACTGGCTGCATGTGCATGTGTGTCTGTCTGCCTTGTTTGTATGTATGGTTCCCACTAATTTCTTAAGAAACCTTTCCAGTAATTTTCTTCAGAATGAGTGCTGGCATTTTATCAAAACAAAAAGTCATTATCTCTGTTGTAGAACTTGAAATAACCCAGTGGGACACAATATGTGAGCTGCAGAGTAAAAGGGATTCCCATCTTGTCTTATCGACCCACAGCCTGGTCCCTCATTAACGTGATCCAGTGTCATACATGCAGAGGGAACAACCCCTCTGACAGCATGAATCCTCAGGGATTAGATAACAGAGGTCATTATCGTTTCTTTCTTCGGGGAGACATCAGAAACTGACATTTATAATGTGTCATGTAACACAATGGCCTAAAAACTGATGTGAAAGTGCTTCTTTTCTCATAAATTCAGTTTGTTTGTTTGTTTGTTTGTTTTTAAAAACACCCATAGCTGAAATGTAGCTATTTCCTTCTTTGTTCGCTACATGCACAGCAAATATCCCACAATTTATTTATAGACCGAAGAGGTACTAATCTCACCCAACATTCCAACATGACCCTCTTAAGGTTCTTTTTTTTTTTTTTTTTTAAGCAGAAAACTTGATGGAATGAGACAAGACAGCATAAACTGAACCACACACCTGGAAATGTCTGCAGCTGGTCTCAGCAAATAAAGAAAACCTGGGCACCCACACATATACAGACAGCGATGTAGAAGGGCGCACATTTGGAGCCAGCATTGCTTTGTCCACAGCAGTATGTGATTGCCTAATTTGCTGCACCTCATTTCAGACTATCAGACCTCAATTGGTGAGGCAATTTGCAGTGTGGAATGGGCATTATTTTAAGATAAATGCCTGCTTAGATATAAAGAGGCATACTGTGCGCATGTGTCTTTGTGTGTAGGTTACCCTGTGAACACTGCGGTATGCCACACTCCTGGTGTCGGAGATGTGGCTGTGGGTCAGTGGTAAAGCACCATGGTCCAACGGTGGAGTTGTCAGGGTTGCGACAGTAGTTTTCTCGGAGGTCTTTCTTCTTGAACCTCTTAGACATGAATCTGTCAACAGGAGCAGAAGCACAGACACTATTACATGTACAAGGCCAGTTGCAAAATAGTGTAGCTAGCATGGAGCGCAAACTCTTTTTGAAAAACAGCCAAGGCCACAGTTTCTGATGCCTTTTTATCACTGCCAGAAGGACTTTTTTTTTTTTCACTTCTGAATGAAATGCTGCTGAAGTCTGGATAAATCCTGCTTTTGGGCTTTGAATATGAAAATTAATTGACATTGACAACATATGTAAAGGATCAAACTGTTTACGACATATTGTTTGAATATGAGAGAAAAATGTTTCTCTTATAGTCAATCAATTATAGTAATATGTAGAAACAGTGGTAGTTTTCCATGAGCCTGGTACTAAGTCTAATATAAACACAATGACATATGAGTCATTTCTTCTACATCAGGAAAACACATGGCCGTGGTCACCAGTTGTGGTGATGGACATAGTGTAGTCTTTGAGTCAAACAGTGCTTTCCCAAATGATGATGAAAAGATAAGGTTCTGAAGTAGCCTTTCAGTGGAGTGGATAATGACAGATACAGTAGGGGGAATGTCTTTGCTGGGTAATCAAAAAAGAAGGAGAAGTCTTTCACTGATAAAAATGCAATTTGTGCCGTGTGTGTGTGTATGTGTTTATGAGTGTGTCGTGTGTGTATGTGTGTGTGCCAAGTTTCCCATGGCTGTAAGCTGATTGATAAAACATACAAAGCGCATGATACACATGGGTTTAATTACCTGATCTACAAAGGCATTAATAGCAGCCTGATAAAGCAGGTTCACTGGAGGTACAAATGTGCACTGCCCTCATTGATTCCCTCTGCTGTAGCGACAACTCACTACAAAGCCTTTTAACATCATTTAATAGAGGAGAGTGAACAAGTAATAAGGTACCCAGAGGAAGATAAAAAAAGATCTAAGGTGTAGTATAAAAAGCTCTTTAATGGTTTGGAATATCTGGCTTTCAATAACACTTTCCCTATTCTGCTTCTATTTTGTGTTGTTTCTACCATCATCACTCCTTGAACTGGAAAAAGAACCTCTATGCATCCATAAACCCTGTGTTAACATAGAGATTTAGCTGTGAAGAGATAACTATCCACCAGATAATTACTAAAGATCAACACTTATGTGGCTATAATCCTACAGATTGCTTGATTTAAAAAAAAAAATCCCTTTAATTTACTATTTGTCTTTGAAGAGCGAGGCTATTAGAAAGTATGTTTGAAAAACTAAAACATTTGCACAGGGATATATCTTAGGCTTAACCTTGGGTGCATATTAGATGTGATCCTAATTCTGCTGAAGTCCACACACACATATGTGCACACACACCTACATAAACAGTAGGGCCACAGCAGGAAATGATCTGTGACTCCGTAAAGCGTTACAATGAGGTCAGTTCTGATGAATGACTGCTCACAAGAGCCTAATCAACCCCTAATATATCATACTCATACACACATACACATACAAAGTAGCCTTAAGCTACTAGCTAATTGCATCACTAACAGGCCAAAAGTAACAGTTAGAAGCAGCGTTAACACTACTTTGTTTAATATAGCGGTGAAAATAAACTCTTACTTGTGTTCATGGGGAATAGGAGAAGCCCAGGCCTGGCAGAGGATTCCACTCACTGTCACCGACCTCCGCCCCCTGTAGTTCTGCCCTGTACCTACAATGCACTCTCTGACATAATCTGAAGGAAAGACAGAAAAGAAGAGACAAGATGAGGACAGACAGAAATTGAAACCAGTGACAGTGAAGGAGTGTGAGTAAGTGTGATGAGCCAACAACCGGAGCAGTGTTGTGTTTACAGCCCTAGTATGGTTGATGCAGAAAGCAGACAGAAGGGGATGTTCAGTTATAATGCTGAGCTTAACAAAGACAGGACAATGCCAAAAGTGAAATCTGTTTTCCTAATCTTGTGCAAAACATTTGGATCTAGTAAAATACGCTATGCAGCTAACATGTTCACTGCTGTGTGCAGCCAGCCAGTGGAGTGAGTTTAGGTGGGGGCTTTCCATAGTTTATACAAACCGCTTAATGACAGAAAATGAACCATAATGTGCTGAGACACAATAAACACGACACTGGTCCTTGCCCTTCCTCGTCTTCCTCTTGAGGATGCTGTCCATCTAAAAATCAATGTAAGTTCTTTGCAGTTCTAACCGTAGGTTTTCTAAAGTAAGTGCTGCTGAAACAATGTTGATGATCTGAAGTGAGATAAGACAGAAACATTTCGTTCTGGATGAGAGATAGTATAAAGGAAGACACCACTTTAGTAGAGCAGGAAGAAAACATACCTTTCTTTTGATAGAGTTGATAGTTGAAGTCCTGATGGGTCTGGGCTCCTGGTGAGTTCCTGTCGAATGACAGCCACTGGCATTTCCTGTTTTTATGATCATAGAGGAAGGCTCTGGAGAGAAGGACAGGAGGGAGAGGGAAGAGAGAAAGTGTGAAGAACATAATGGCCAGTTAACACAGGTGTTACATAAGTATGCAGAGCAGGAAAACTGCCAAATGACAAGAACGAACACACATCTGTTTAAAGCATGTACTGAACCAGTTAGTTGACAGTTATCTATACTGGAGAATAATATATATACTGTATATCCTGCAAAAGTTAATGTCATAAAAGACATACCTGCAGGTGAATGGGAGTCTTTTATTGCGGCTGCACGCCCTGGCACACTTGGCCATACTCAGCTTCCTACTTTTGGTGAGGTGGGAAGAATCAGGAGACACAACCACCAGTCTTACACCATCTGTCCTCTGGTAGTCCTGGAGCGCATTTCTTCTGCCCTCTGAAATAAAATCAATTAAACAAGCAATCAACCCATTTACCCTCTTTTAACAGTTGTTCTTTGAGGCCTCACAGCTATTATAACAGCAACAGATATAGTTTTAATTGGAAAGATTAATGCAATTTTACTCCAACATTTGTCTGGCCACAACATATCAACATTTTCAGTCTCCCAGACACGACCCAGGCAACCATTACTTAAAGTATGACACTAATGAATAATAATGAATGGATTATTCATTCCATTGTATTTGTTTCATTGTAAGTCCAGCTAGTCTTTCACTGGTGTAGAAGTGTGTGTCTAAGGAGTCCAGTTTAGTGGAGAAGCCAGTGTAACAGTAAATGTGTGAATTACTCAGTTTTAACAGTTCAACAGGACCTAATGGGACACACACTTTCCCCAGAGCTACACAAGCAACACACACACATACACATACACACACATTGTGAGGGGATTATATTATTGCAGATAAGTTTTCTGCATCTCTGCAGAATCAGAGCTTGATATTTACATTTAGAGAGAAAACCAATGCCTCCTCCTGCTTTTTCCTCCACCTACTTATTTTATCTGCCTATATGCACTCAGGTCAAGAGCTATTACCAACACAGAAAAAAAATAACTATCAGGTAGTGTAGTGTTTCTTCTGGCTGGGTAAAACTATAGAATGAAAATAACCCTTATCATATAAACAGTATAAAATAAATTGAGAGTGGGTGCTTTTCGTGCAGGATATGTAAATATATCTGGATGCTGTGTGCAACCTGTTCGATCCTCAACTTGTGTTCACACACACTCGCCTGTTGTATTTGCCTGAGTGCCCAGGAGCAATGAGCCGCGAAATCGCGCTCTGTTGGGGTTATGGGATGACTGATTCACTAATTTAGTTTTTTAAATGGGTCATTCCTATGGGACAGTGGGTTAAACCCCCTTGTCTTATCAACTCCCTTATTTATAGGCTATTATGACTCACAGGCCTGAGTCTGTATGCGTCCCTTTGCGGTGGAACGCGTTGTTGAATGAAGATGTTGCAGCGATACTACAGAAAGAGTTGAGATTAAACCCCACGCTGGATCGTGCGTAATGACTCTTCACCGAACGCGTCGCTGTCCTTTTTACGCATGGGATTTCTCCTCACAGCTTCCAAATGGCCACATATTGTGTCACTAAGACGCACTCCAACTACTGCGAGGATGCAGATATCACAAGTAAAAACGCATGCCCGTAAAAGATCAACAGTACGCAGAGGTGTTGTTTACATATTACAAAGGCAAATCATAAAGTTCCACAATGACAGATATGGCTACACCAATGCGCTGTAGTTTCGGACACCAGCTCCAGCCCGTCAGTAGATGATAGAGAACCATCCGCGGCACTTGTAAATACTTTTCGGCAAACTTACCAGAGCAGGATATGATGAACAATCCCAAAATGAGTTTGTAAATCCACATCGTCGCGTCACAGGACAACAGTTTGAGACACAAACTGGAGCTGCAGCTTGCTGTGCTGTCGGACTGCAATCAGAAGATGTTGCTTCCACCACTGCAAAGAGGATGCGTCTCCTCTCTAAGTACTTCCTCGCCTCCCTCCCTCTCTCTGTACGTGTATGACTTTATCTCTCTCCCCACCTCTCTCACCCTCTCTTTCTCTCTCCTCTCCTTCTTGACTTTATCTATCGGGCTGTGTCTCATTTTCTTCACCCAACGCACACAAACACACACACTCTTCAATTCTCCATTCAGTGTTACTAATTGGCCTTAATGTCAGTAAAGCCACAGCTTCATTGATAAGGTTGATTATGGCTGAACAGGTCATTTTCACACCCTTATTAGTATGATCCTTGTGTATTATCAAAACTAAAATACATTTACATTTAACAACCTGTGGTTCTCTATTTCTTTTCTTCTTTGTTTGTGATACTTAGTTCCTCCCATGTCCCTGCTCTCACCCTCTGTCCCATTTATGCCACTTTCACCTATACATACACCAGTTATGGCCTTGTAATACTTATAATATCACTTGAAAGCTAAGAATCAGTGTAGTTAGATTTTTAAAACTGTGCACTATAAGGTTCTTATTTTGGATCTTTCTAAACCACAAAAAAAAAATTGCATCACCGAAGAAGAAGTGAAATCTTAATAAGTTCAGTAATGTTACCACATGCAGTCTTACCCACTTCTGACAAAAGCACCACATCCCAGTGGAATATTACAATACTTTAATGTATTCAGCAGAGTCAGTGTCCATCCTTCTCTGTCACACAGCAGCATCCCAATTAATCATTCATTTGCACTTTTCCCCCCAAGATTACTGAGCAGCACAGTGTGTAAATAGAAACAAATATTGGCAGGCAGTTGTCAACGCAGGGAGACTCATTGGGGATGTAAAAGTGGGGTGGGGGAGAGCGTGGGTTTGTTTATGTTATTTTCCTGCTCCCCCTGTGCCAGATAAGAGGTGATGTTACTAGTGGGGGGTGGATGGGGACAAGATATCCCAATCCATCACTTGAGTGCCATTTTTATTTCCAGTGTCCATGGTGTGTGGTAGGAGATGGAGCATTTAGGTGCATTTCTCTAAACATTAATGGCGTTGCAGCCACTGCATCATTCCAGTAATAATGACAATTTATTAGGAACCCAGTAAATTGAAATCACATAAGCCATTATAGACCAGATTGAGACTTAGTGTATTACGGGGATTCCCACTATTTTCCCAAACTCCTAACATGTGTGCAAAACAAAACAGTGGAATAGTTAGATAAATATGTAGGAGGAGACAAAGTTCATTGCTATCTACTCTATGGTTCAATGAGTAAGCCTCCTGCGGCTTTCAGCGCGGACCACAGAATCATTCGCAACAAAAAATATACCGGCATGAGTCAGATACTTTCACTGGAGCGGCACATACAGTAAGTCTCCCCTACCTCTCTTCATTTACATACACACGCAACATCACCACCACATACACTTTCTTATTAACCATCATGTATCCAAGCTCCTTTTCATGTCTTTCCCTCACGTGCACTTAGCGACAAACACGCATGCTCGTACGTAATGAGCAGCAGATGACTGAATAACCTTCACCAGTTTGAGCTCTCAACAAAAAGCCCTCATCACCACAATCTCATTACTGAGTCTCCTAGCAAGAATCCAGTGGGTGTTTTTCACTGCGTCTGAGAGACACAGCTTCTGCTAGTGGATGGAAATGAGAGAGAGAGAGAGAGAGAGAGCCAGTAGCCTACTGTTCACTCAGATGAGCGCCGTCACCATTTGAGACTCCTCACATCTGTGGCTGGTTATTGCCAGAAATGTATATCTTCAGCAACTGGTAATGAAGGGAGGAAGTTCAGTGGGAGATGGAGATGATACGGTGAATGGAAACGCTGATACTAAGTCAAGAAGAGTAATGTGAGAAAAAGTGATTTACTGTAGCAGGACGGTACAAAGCAGACCGGCAGAGTGAAGAGTGGTCTGTTTGAGTGCATATTTGTGTGTGGTGTATTAATAGACTTCCTGCACATGTTGTTTGGAGGTTTTATGTGCATTGTGTTGCTAAAGTCTCTCTAGCTATGTGTTTGTTGATATGTATATATTCCATACATATATGACGTGTCGTCCCCTGCAGAATATTACCTTCCCCCTGGTTTTGACCTCCAGTGATTCCAAACTCCTTTTCAAAATTTCATCAGGCCATATGTCATGAAAAAGAATCAAAAATGGAATGAAAAAGCAACATCAATAACACTTGGACTGTGATTTATTTGGGGGATACACATATATTAAACCTGGAAAGAGAAAGAGATTGAGGACGTGTGGGAGTGCAGCAGTAGCGGTGGCTCAGGTATTTCACTCTAATCAGAAAAGGAAGACATTAGCAGTGTGTGTGTGTGTGTGTGTGTGTGTGTGTGTGTGTGTGTATTGGTGTGTGTGTGTGTTGGGGTTAGTGATGACAGTGGTGGGCCTTAAAGCTGTAAACACAGATACTATGTCAAGAGATCCTCCTTTAAACAAACACACACTTCCTGTTGTCAGTGCATCGCGACTGAAGTCACTGCTCGTAATTGAGATCTGCTGACAGTTACGGGTAACACAAATAAACTACACACAGTCTGTCTGTACAAACAATTTAAAAACACAGCTTTTTTTTTTTTTTTTTAGATAAAACAACTTTAAGACCAGAAGACCAGAAATGCAAAACCTGGAATTTTTACACAGAAGTTAATCACCAGGCACGTCAACAAACTGAACTACCAACATGTCCCCTAAAATAACATCAGCGTCATAACAGATATTAATACTGTGTGTCAGCAAACACTGTTTATGTAACTGTCATTCTGAAACTTCCTCTATTGATACCGCAAGAAATCGTATCTGTTTTTTCTCTCTCGCTCTTTTTGTAAGTGACTTTAAGCTTAAAACTCACAATTATACCGTTCCATCAGAACACGTCTGCTTCCCAGCGTGCAGTGCTCATTCAGTCTTTTGTTTGCCACTTCTCCTGTGTTTATGGGTGTTGATGTGAACATTTGAGACAGAACCTTGGAACAATTCATGGACAAAACGGCTTGGTGAGTTTGTATATCCACGCCAACCATAACTGTTTAAATGACACATCCTTTAGCATGAATTCACATAAAGTGTGCCGGACAAACACATCAACATCCCACACATACTCCATTGTGACCGCTCTTTTAACAGCAAACACACTGCACAACGCTGAAACAAACCGGACCACGCACACCAGCAGGTCATGTTTACACACAGAACGTATATTGTAAAGGAAGGACTATTTCGCTCTATTGTCCTGATATCAGATAAAAATTGTTTATTTTGTTAAACAGAGTTCCTGAATGTGGCTGTCTACCTGTACTTCCCTTTGAGATCTGTTCATTTTGGCATAACATTTATTTGAGAATTACCTTCAATTCGTCTCACACTGTAAATCATTTAATGAGCGCACAAAAAGACTTTTCAGAAACAGTCCCAAACTATCCATTTTGGATTGAAATGAAACACCTTTGAGAGTACTCAATTCTCACTTGCGATTTATTTTGAAATTCCCAAAAAAGTGTATCACAAAACCATCCAAAACTATCCAACATGGAGTGAAGGGCAACAACTGTAAAACACTTCAAGTATCTGTCACTGCAAGAGACAAACTACATGGTCCCATACAGCCAAGATAGGAAACCGAACACTAGTTGAGGACAGGAGAAAGGAGTAAGCAGGTCCTAAAATAGTGCCTAAACCTGTGTTTCCTCATTTCTTATACATCTGCTAACAGTCAGCTTGTCTTGTCTGCTGCTCACTGCTAATTTACCCCTGTATGACTCACGCAGAACTGGAGACACACAGGGGAGGGAGGGAGGGTGGTCGGTATAATTAAAGAACTTAGGGGGGGGAAAGCAGCTCTGGGGCAGCAGGTACATTTCATCCCACATGTGTCTGTGTCAGAACTTATATGTGTAATTAAAGTGTTGATGATGAACATAACGCAGGGCAGGCAGACTGTAAGCAGCCTGGGTCTTCAGAGCCCACCTGAGTGTTTCACCAGACACACACACAGGTAACTTGAAGCATTTACTAATACGCAAAGTAAAGTAAATCTTCCATGGGGTTTTGGAGACAGCTGTTTGAGTTTTACCACTCCACCCCTCTTAGCAGAGGCCTTGCCT
Source organism: Apogon talboti (assembly GCA_037367365.1). Taxonomy (NCBI): domain Eukaryota; kingdom Metazoa; phylum Chordata; class Actinopteri; order Kurtiformes; family Apogonidae; genus Apogon; species Apogon talboti. The sequence continues at coordinate 11,180,554 of JAPQRQ010000023.1, forward strand.
AACAGCAGTAGGAAAACACCACCGACCAACTGTCTGGGACCACAACCATGTTATTCACTCCATCTTCCTCTCTTTTGATCTCTCTCTAGCCAGGACATCACTTTTTTTTATAAGACATGTTTATAAGCATCTGTTTATAAATGCACTTATAAATCAGTTAAAGGCTATTAGCAAAACAGTTGTCAAACAGATAAATACACTTTGGCAAGATTCAGCATTTTAATGAAACCATAATCATAAGTGCAGACTTGATGGTTCAGCATAAAGTGACAAAGTTTACAACATTACAACAAGTCAGTGTCTTTTCTAATAAGCCACCCCTGCCCTAAATATGAATAATTTTAATGTGAGTTTGTTGCAGACCTTTTTTTTAGAAAACAAAATGGCCATGTCTGTAAGGTATTATTGGATGATAAATGAATAAACTAATCTTCTATTAAAGGGACCTTGTAGAGTACACAACATAGAATTAATGGTGCAGTGTTTCATAGATTTGAAACATCATTAGGTGAAAATTCCATAATTACCTTTAAGCGCATCGTAAATCAAGTGGTCTGACAGGACATAATACTTTTCATGCCCTCCACCCCCCCTGACAGCCCAGTTTTGGCCAATCACAGGTGTTTTCAGACAGGTAGAGGGGTTAAATATATGATGGACAACATAAATTATCAATGATCGATCAGATTCTGTCAGATTTTGACTCGACTTGTGACGTGTGTCGACACAAAAGTTACTATAACAGCATGAAATAACATTGGCTCATCTATATTTATATTTAGCCTGTGTGTGTCTTCAAGTTCTGCAGCCTTAATAATATTTTTCTTGCATCTATACCTATCCAATTGTAGAATAATCCATATAAATATGACTTTAATTGCTTACAAGTGTTTTAAAGAGTGCTCTTTTGTAAAGAATAGAGAGATATAGGGAGATAATAAGGAGAATGACATATAGCCTGAATGGTTTTGCCCCCCCCCACAAATCTAACACCTCATGTTACCAGTGAGTGCATGTTAGGCCCCACTCTAAACGCAGAGAAAATCCACAAATCAAGCCCAATCTGGCTCGGAATGGAATGTGTCCCATTGAGAATACTCACCTGGACAGAGTTTTCCAGCGTTACGCCTGCCAATCACACTGACTGCACTCTCGCGGACGCACGCACAGTATGCTTAGAAACTGAGTGAAAACGAGATGGAGAGAGAGAAAAACCAAGGAGTGAGAATAGACAAGTGTGCGGTCATGTTTATGGGTTTGGAAAAGCCTGTGGCATTTCCCGATAATCCATGCCAAGCGTGTGTTTGCTGTTCTTTCCAACCTTCATTTTGTCTAACACCATCTTTCTCCCTCTGACTATTTTGCAGATATATTTAAAGGTTTGCTTTGGCCTATGTGGTTGACAGATTGGATGGGGGTTTGAAAGAACACATGCCAAAAACAGTCGCAGTACAATACTTTGAGCCAATTTTGTAGCTTTTTCTGTGATTAACAACTTATTTGATGCTATCTGAATTTTCCTTTTGTGGCAGCAAACTCTTTTGGTGTGCCATAATTGTTAGGAAACGCATAGAGATTCATCTAAAAATTCTGTTAGATCCAAGTCAAAGGGACAAAGAGTCATAAAGGAAAACACACAGTAGATGACCCAGGCATTCAGCCCGTCAGCATCGACTTAACATACTGTGTTTTGGACTCAGATGTACAGGATGTCACTTCTATAATACAGAACCTTTGACCCTGACGCCCCTGCACTGACACGATGTGTGGTGATGGAAAAACCGTGACCTCTCTGTGTCTTCTCACAGGAAGTATACACACTTTCATTAAGGGTAAAAAACAAATGGTGCCAATTAAAATGTTGCAGCTAATGTAAACCACATTACGGTTACCAGATTCAGGGAAGTTTACTCAGACTTTGGTTGATTGCCCCTGGGGTGTCATGACCTAGAGGCTGCAGAGTGCTGGAACTAAACTTAGTGCTGACGGGAGTGTCATTGAGTTCCAATGCAGATCCAAAAATAGCCGGTAAGTCTTCACCACGGGATGTTATATTACTATCAAAATAATGTTGATGAACTTTAGAAGGGTTTACTAATGGCATGCTGATCCAGTCATGGGCCATGTTGTTGACGCAGCATTGATCTCATGTGTCACTTCCTGCAATTAGTGGAACAAACCCAAAAAGCCACTCTCAGACTTGAACTTATTCAGCAGTGAGTCATGCAGATCGAGCTTTGAAAGCTTCAGATTGGGTGAAATGTTCTTTTTAGGGAACCTAACACTACAGGGGCTCATACTTAACTATACAAACAGGTGAAAGCTGAGTTAAAGAGGTGGTCTTTTAAAATGGGATTTAAAACAAATCAACAAAAAGCTTTGTGTCAAGGGGGGCTGCACAGATCCCCTCACATAAAAAGCCAGTGTTGTGTGAGTCATTGCTCTGTTTGGAATCTCGGCAAAAAACCTAAACAACTGCATTAACATCTGGACTGAAAGTACAAAATGAATTTTCCAGTCAGACAAACACAATGTATAACTGATTTATCCAGTCAGACTTTTATATGTAAAAACAAATGTGAACAAAATATTCTTAATAAGCACTCAACATAACTGTCAGTTTGTATGTTCACTTAGTGCTGTGCTGTCTTGAATTATGTAAGAAAGGAGAGAAATAAACACAATTCATATTTGCCCGTCTGAACAAATGGTTTTAATATGTTAAAAATGCTTGACATTCTCTTTTTGTTCGCAAGACTTTGTTTAGCCCACAGTCCAAGAAAGTCTGCATTTATACTTGAATGAGGAAAAAAAAAATAAGAACACAGAACAGAGAAGTAGGGGAAGTTGATGCATGTGTGCTGTGTTGACTCATTTAAGCTGTGACTGGCACAATAACTCCGGCTGCATATGTCAGCACTGTCAGTAAAATGTCAGAGTTAAAAGTCTAAAACTAGAAAATGAAGATGCAGATTGTGAAATAAAAAGATTAATTTTCACATTACACGCCGCATTTGTGTGTGTTTTGAGTTTGGAAGTATTCTAAATTCCAAATTGGAAAGAGATGTAGAGCTCGTCCCTGATTCTTTTCAGCGTCTGTAACTTCTTAAGCTAGGCATGTTTAAGGGTACGACCTTGTCCCCATTTACAAGAGTATCCTGTTACAACCTCCCATCTAGATTATCACTATAGCGCATATGCGTAGACCTCCCAGTCTGACACATCTGCAAGAAAAACAAACATTTAAGTTTCTCTGCTCTAAACTGTTGCCATATTGATTCTTAGATTACCATCAGATAAACACAAATACCATCAAGTAAAGTGTGCATGTATTCATTATCTTTGTACTTCTGGTGTTAGCATCTGGCTTTCCACTGCTGCTCCAGGAGGACATGGTAAAGCTAATAATGTTCCCAGCGGTATTACGAAATTAGAAACACCAGGATGAAACGCCAGTCTAAACTCACTAAGACACACTCTGCCATGTTGTGTCATCATGTCATCATATCTTACATGCCGCTGTACGCTTGTGTCTGCCCTCTCACCCCGTGTTTTCTTTGTGAGTGCGGAGGTAAGGAGACAAAATCAAAGTTATCTAGCACAAAGTAACAAAGCCCACTCTCCTAGCTTCCAACAAGGATGTGTTAAGGATACAGACACGGTGGAATAGAGATGAATATACCCCCTCCATCTTTTAGCAGTCGCCTTTTAGCGTAAGAAGAACATGTTTGGTTTATTTCCACCAGAGCCGAAGCAACTCTTAGGATATGACTGAATAAAAAGAAACACCCCAGGTCATAACAATACAACACTTTTATTGTGAATATATTAGATTTGCACAATAATCAACACCATATTATAAACATTTTTCTGTTCTTTCATTTTCTCTTTTATACAGTAAATAGTATTAGTGTACAAAGGTATACAAAATTTATTCAGGCTAGTCAAGTTCCACAAAAGAGTATTTCATGTACAGTATTAAAGCACAATCAGATATCGGAGGGACACGCACATGCCTGCACATAGACACGGGACCCCCGGAGTAAAACACAAGTCAACACGCGACTTTGATAGGCAGGCATAACCTGAACACTCAACACCAGCAGGTCACCATGAAGGCGAGATGGAGAGAACTCGGTGACGAATAAGTAAAGACATGGAAACTAAAACTAAAGGCGTCATGCATTACGTGTGGTCTTAATGATGAAGTAAGGCTATGTAAAATTACCATTGGTTTGTGGCGTCTTGAAATTCTCTCCAGCAGACCCTGATGCTGACCACGGGCGTAGACAGCGCCCAAACACAGAACAAGCTCATCCCATGACATTGCAGCGTTTCGACACTGAGCTCTCAGCGTCTGCTTCACAGCACTTATAGAGCAACACAAAGAGGAAACAAGCATAAGGAAGAGAACAGCGAGGAGAGGAAAACAAAGAAACAGTCATTTTGATGTGCTGATCTCATTCACAAGTCATCTTGGCTCCTGAGTCTGGTGATCCAGAAAGGGAACAGAAACAGGACTAATAAAGAGAGGAGTTAGTACACACGCTCAAGTCTGGTTTCGGTTTGTTTTGACCATGAGGGAAAATGATATTCCTCTCCAATGATCAAAATCACTGTTTTTTTCTACTGTTGTTTGGGCCCCATAAATGAAGAGTAACTGCAGCAGATTGGGCCCATTTCACAACATATTACTGCAAAGACTCCCCTCTCATCTACACTGCAGCAGCATTAGCATAGAAGCATACATGTTAACAATACATCTGTGATGCATTCAATGCTTCATTCAAATAACAGACTGTTGGAGCTACTACGTAGGCACTGGGAATTTGATGCATCAAATTAATGACAACCAAAGCTGTCAGACCAAGTACAAACATATTTAAAATTGGAATATGCTAATATCATTTTATTCATATGGGCGCTCTCTGACCTAACCCTTCACTTTAGTCTACGTGAGGTATCAACGGCACCTATCTAGCTAACACCTCGACTCTAATACTGATGTCCACCCACCTCAGAGAAATCTCTTAAAATAATCTAGCCTGCGGATTCTCTGTTGTAGGGCTGTGTCTACTTCTGGTCCTTGGTACTGTGTGGAGCTTTGGTGTCAGAGTATCAGTGTTGTCTTTAGCTCTGTACTGAGCACATGCTGCTACAATACACCACCTAGTTAGTCACGAAATGCTAATTGATTTTGAGTTAAAAAAAAAACCAGAAACAAAACAGATAAGTAGATAGGTACAATACATTAAAAACACTCCAACAAAAGGGATATTATCCATAGTTGCACTGGTTGCTGAAATAAACAATCATTACAGCATAATGATTCATACGTAGTAAATATAATAAGCAACAAACAATATTGACAACTACACAAATCAACGCTGTCAGTGAACATACAGTCTTTGAATGATATTCAGTTGGCATAGTGGGACAACTCTTCACCTTCCACTAAATAAATTAGAGAAACAAATGAGGCAGAATTAAAGGGTTTGGTTAGCTCTTACTCTTGCACCATATTAGAGTATTAAGGAATATGTATCATGGGAATGAGTGCAGCTGAGCACAGTAAATGTGTCTCTATTTTTGAATATAATGAGGAGGAAATGAATGAGCACCCTTTGGCATTGGAAAATGGAAATGCTGATACTGGAGTTAGAAAAAAATGTCTTGTTGCAGATATTCTGCATACATCCTGGACGGCAGAACTGAAGAGTCTTCTGGCCTCTTGTGAAATGAGATGATGATCAGAGTGTAAGTGTTTGTGTGTGTGTGCGCATGTGTGTAAGGGTCATGAGCGCTGTGAAGATGTGATGAGCCATAGCAGCAGCAGTTGGAGCCCAAGCATTGGCAAAAGACATGGGCTTAGGCAAGTCCCTCCTCCACAATCAGAATCGTCTTCCTGTGGGGAAAAAACAGTCATCGTAAATTAAATCAACATTAACTTAATAGCATTCTGAAATGCAGCTGCTTTAATCATTACCACTAATAGAACAAACACTAATGAGAGGTCATTGAGGTCGTTCAGACTTAATTATACCTATCACACCAAATACCCTGTTGCACCGGTCCTTCGTGTAGCTTTCTTCATGCCTGTGTGTACGTACATGTGCCAGTGTGTGTGTGTTTTGTATTTGATGGGAGTATTCAGGATATCCGTGCATGCCAACAGCCCAGGAGAAGAAGGTGGGACTCCTCTGCGTTCAAAGGGCAGGAAAGCCATGTGAAGCTTCCTCTGTTTACTCCAGTGACAAAATGGACTGGCCTGGACACAAACTGCCTTCCTATGAGGGGCTGAGCCAAAAGTAAGGGGGCAGATGGAAAGAGGCAAAGGGATGCAGCCTACTTTAACTCTGTCAATCTACTTCCTCAGCCATTCATTGCTTTCCCTTTGCTTCCTAGCACACCCTCTTCACAATAGAAGCACGCGTGCACATGAATTAGTTACCCTTTAGGTGTATGATCTACGCCTTTGCAACACAATGAAAGGCTGTGTTCACAAAAATGTGGTAAATACATTTTTCCAAATATTTAGACATCATATAAACTGTTCAAAGTTGGGTGGTGATACAATGTTCTCACATATGATTCATCCACCTTTTGCATTTGTTTTACTAATTCGGTTCAAATGAAACAATACGTAAGCCGCTATCAGATCTTTTCAATGGAATCCACATAACTCACTTTTTTTCCATTGCAATTTCTAAACCTTACAAACAGCCTGATGTCCAAATGTGCTTCCACATTTCTGCACTGCCAAAAATGTTTCACTGGTGGATATAACGGTTGCTGGTACCTGTATATTTTTACATTATTTTGTGCTGCTAGAGACCAAAGTCAGTAAAGTTGCTTTAAAGCGTTAAACTGCCAAGATTCAAGCTGCTTTCCATCTGTTTGGTGGACAAAAAAAATGATGCCAAACAAAAACAAAAAACGAGATGACAAAAAGATGTAGCGTTCTATTGGGCAGATGAGCATGCAAGAAATAAAAAGAAATTCCTAGCTTTTATCACAATCTGTTACATAGATAATGTTCTGGATCATTTCCAATTAAAAGTAAAATGGTGTAAATGCCACCCTCACTGTGGCTAATAATGCAGCCCCTACTCAGCAATACTTTACACAATGCAGCATATAAACACATTAAAATGACCGGCAGAACATTATAGGTCAGGGTGGCTGGGACAGGACAGTCAGTGGTGAAGCTGAATGTGGACACTAACCCTGAAGTCAGCACCAGAAACAAGAAGAGTGATGTGGATCTTAATGCAAAACCTCTGCTGATTGGACACAAGGGTTCATCCTTGAGCAGCAGCCATTGGGACGCACAATCATCAAAGGAGAATGACAGATGAAAAATGAAAAAGGAGAGAAACATAAACAAAGAAGTGATATTGCATGCAAAACTGATGACGCAAAGAAAACGCTGCAGTAAATAAAAAGAATAAATCAAGTATGGATTAGAGTGGAAGAGCATGCAGCCAACAGTACTTTGAGTCTCTACAGAAAGCATAATACTGATGAAAACCAGGCAGAAATTGACAGAAGCCAACTGTGAAGCATCACTAATAGACCTGTTTCCAAAGGCACATGTGTGGTTGTGGCTTACATTTTCATTGTTGTCAAAACATACGTCCGGCCCTTTGCGGTATCTGGGGTTCTGCGCCAGCTCACATGGATCTGGACCTTCAGCTGAACAGACGCTCAGGAAAATACAATTTATTCCTACCAAAGCACTTCTACAACTTTTAAAAGAAGTAATTAAATGATGTGCTAACTCGGAACTTCCCTGCCAAGACGCCTTATGAAATTCATCTTCAAAACTCGTCACCCTTGGCCACAGAAAATCTGATTCATGATTACTTCAGATATGAGCCAGTCTTATGTTAACATTTAAGAGATATTCAAATGAAAGATTTATTCAAGACTTTCCTAGAAATAATCATACATACCACTTCACATTAGCATTATAGAGCAAGTGAGTGCAGACTATCTCTCCGCTGTCTGCCGTAACCTAAAAACTGCATTCACGTGAAAAGATTTAGAGTAATCGTCACCATTAAGTCATGTCAAACAGAGTTACAGGAGGGTATGGTTATATCGCACGTGTGTATGGGATGCCCTTATTAGCAATGGGACCCCCTTGTTGCGAACACATGGTAACCTCTGATGATGACACTTTTACTGTTTGACCAGCAGGAAGCTACATTCAAAGACACATCTGTCAAACAGATATGCTCAGCACACGTACACACATACAGTATGTGCGCACAAACACACCCGCTCTCAACCTTAATTCAACCTGATGGCAGCACGCAGCCCAGATGAATTTAAACAAAGAAATCTAATCCGGGCGTAATGTAAGACAAGCTTTCATATGCTGTGGATCTAGTTTACTGTTCACCTGTGAACGTTTTGGAGGGACCTACTGCAGGTTCCTTAGGTGTGTGTCCTTGTATTTAAAGGTTAAAGCTCTGCTGTCATATGGGTGATGGATGGAGGGCTGCAGAGCCGAAGGGAAGTGTTTGATTTTTACGAGTAAAGTGAAAGGATACAGGGTTGTTCAGCTTGTCGTAGTGGCCTGGGGTCACATGACAAACACGTTGCCTTGGCATCGGTAATCAGGAACACTAGATTGGTATTTGGCAGCTTCTCAGCTCGATACATCCTGGAAAACACAGTCACATGCAAAACACGTAAACACATGCCTCTTCAGAGGGGATTCACTATACACCTGTACATACAGTAGCTTCAGTTTACATGCAAATAGGCTATTCTACCTGATATACTGCATTACTGTCTATATTACATCAACAATGCATACTTTTTTCTCATCTTGGGATTTGCTCTTTATGGTGGTCATGAAAGATTCTGTGTCTACATTTATTAACATTGGGGAGTAAAGCACCAGACACGTGGGACTCATAACACTCAGTAATTACAGCCATATTTTAACCCCCTCAGACAGCTCAAATTGACACAAAAAGGAGGTTAAAGTAAAGTAAATGTGCAGTGGTGTGTGTGAATGCGTATATTAGTGAGTTTGAAGTGTAGCCAGATACTGAAGGAAGAAAAACAGATAAAAGAGCTATTCTGCTTCCCTCTGCAATTCCGGTCACTGACAGATCAAGGTAATCTGTGTCTGATCAAAACTCATCAGAAAACAGCTGCCTGAAATCAGGCTGGAAAACAGAAAGAGGCCAGGAAACTAACACTATTCTGGGTCGATCCCCACAGACTATTAAACAGAAGGATGTCCGTGGAAGAAGATAAGCGGTGGAAAATCTTTAATGACACAACCCATTTAAAGTATAAATGGACATTCACACTGATATAGGAGCACATGCAAACTTGTACATAAACGCAACACAATAAACATACCACACACTTAAACAACACAAACAACATGTACCTGGAACAGTTTCCACAGTCCAGGACACCTGAGTAGGATCTTTCATCATTGTCAAAGAAGTACTGCGTCTGCTCTGTGATACAACTCTCTTTGAACATGGCATCTGGTATGTCTTCATCTCCTGACTCCGCTGGGAAAAAGCAAAAAGGACAAATATAGAAAATGTGGGACAATATGCTAGTGGGAAATTATACAAATTAAAGGTGACAGACAGATAAATACAGCTTAGTTATTTAAGTAAAGATGAAGGTCAGATTTCATATTCTGTTTTGGTTGCTTACCTGCCTCTAGAATGTTGGGAAATGTGAGACTGAGGAGGAGCTGCTGCAGTATTGACCTAGACACACAATGGAAAAAAAAAAAAAAACAAGTTGAGTCACATGCATGACTCAGTACACCATCTTGAACAACTAACCGGTGTTTAATTTTGTTTCTACAGCTGCACGTCCATTCCAGGTTAGAGTGACTAGCGATGTAAATGTCGTCTATTATTAAAGCTGGTGATGTTGCTGTTGAACAGATAGTGATGCAGTAATGTTGTGTAACTGCCCTTGTCCTACACCGACCCAGTCATCTTCATCCCCTGATACTATGCAAGCCCTCTAGCATATAAAACACCTACATTAAAGTACAAAAGTGTTCCCACTCACAAACAGAAGCACCAAAAATACAGAAAACAAACAAATAAAAATATATATATATAACAAACATTAACATGCTCTCACCAGGCTGCGCTGGAGGCCCACCAGCCAATGCTAAGCAGGTCTGCGATGGTAGGCTGGAGAAGGACAGGAAAAGACAAACCATATGAGTGGAAAAGTCTGAATTTTATGAATGACAATGTTGTAAAAACCAATTAGAATGCACAACAGTTTCGAGACATATAGTGTAATTATAGTATTTGATTCAGAGTATCTCATCAGTTTCCATCTCTGGCAGTAATATAGAGGGAGTTGTAATAGATGCAAATGTGTGTAAACTACAATTATCTTAGAGACAGCCTGTGAGTGAGTATCTAACCACATAGAAGGAGCGTGGTCCTGCCGCAGCCTTGCTGTCTTTCTCTGGATCACAGACAGACTGGTAATCATAGGTCTTATTGAAGGAGTACAGGGAAGTGTTGACCAGGTTGATCATCAGCACAGGATCCACTTCGCCAAAGAACTGACCTATCTAGACGATTTCACACACACACACATGCACACAATTAGAAAAAGTAGTCAGTGGATGCAGTGTAGAAAGAAAAAAAACACCTTTTTCAAACCAAGAACCCTAGAGTTAATATAGTCTGTTCTTCCTGGAACACATAAAATTTGCAACATGAACCTAGGGTCTAGTCAAAAGGGGGAAACCTGTGGAAAAAATGCAGTTACTATAATTATGTGATAGGTGAAGATGTGCTGGATGAGCAGTGGGGTGTTTTGTTCCCTTGGCAGTGTAATTTTAACTGGATGAACCTATATATGCCAGACGAAAAATGTTTAATAATGTGCTATGCAAAGAAGAGTGGCACAGCTTTCAAGGTTTTGACAAAGGGCTTCTAACTCTAAACTCTCATGTACAACTGACAGACCTTTCTTCTTCAGCACAAAGAGAGTCCCAAAGGACAGTCCATCGATCACAAAACGTAAAAAATGAATAGGATGTCCTCATTCAATGCTGAGACTCCATAAACTACCTCAGAGATCGTGACATATAACAGATCTAAAACAGCAGATGTCCTGTCTTGACTGACATAAAATGTTTCCAACTACACTGTATATCCTACTACTGACATACAGAGGCCTGTAAGAGTGGAGCTGACTTCTCACATACACGGGGGGATTCACTTCACTACAGCTCCCATGACTGACTAAAACCCACCAGTACCTTCCCTTTGATCCTCCTCCAGTGGCTTGTGCTTTACTTTACTGCAGACATGGATGTGCTGCTGTCCTACGGGTGCTTTCACGCAGCTAGCATGCACTTCTGATATCTTAGCTGAGTCATGAGCCCTTGATCTGAACTCCTTATGTGATTGATGAAATCCCCCAACACAGGTAAGATACTTAGATACTTACTACACAGCAAGGTTAGGAAATATGAAACTTTTCTGACCATATGGCTGCAGATGTTCCAATATGTGATCATAAACTGACCATTTGGAAAAAAGCCATAGGTAAGAGTTCCAAATACGTGAAGAAATACAGTACAGAGTTATGACAAAGTAAAGACAATAGTTTATCAAAACTTACCAGCATAATATATTCATCTTGATTAGACATAAGAAGAAACCCTCCATCATCCAGGATCACACAGTCTACTTGCTGCGGTTTAAAAAGATACACATTTCAGGCAATTAAAAAAATAGTGTGAAGCTCCAAAAATCTGTGGTCAGCATTTAATATAGTCGCAATGCTGATAGCACTGCTGGGGTAAAAGTCACCACAGTTAAGTTAAATCACTGCTAAATACGAGTGGAATCGATACGTACTTATAATAGTGGACTGTACCTTATCATTCCTTAGACAACCACAGATTTCATCCTTGCACTAAAGGAAAAAAAAATAGACAAAATGAATGGTTCTTTATTGTAAATAATTAATTAAAGCATGAAAAATGTAATGTATACAACATAGAGCTAATTACACAAAGAACTTACATTCACTTTTAGCGTAGCATTCATGAAACTGTTCATCCAGAAACTGACATTGAGTTTCACTCCCACGACTACAGAACAAACCACAACACAGACAAATGTTCAACTTTATTGACATGAATTGAATTTTTTGCTAGCTTTGCAACACAAAAAAAAAGAAATATTGTTGCAGTGTTAGAAAGACTGACCTGCCGGTTTAAGGGTGACTTCGTCAATTGTGAGATCCACTGCTTTACTCACTAGGATACCTGGTTCAGTAATGGGCTCCCTACTCTCTGCTGCAATTGAGAGGAAATACACAAGGGAGAAGAAAGAGCAATCATAGCAGTTTGACTGAAATCATGTATAAATGTACAAGGGAAAGAACATTTTTGAGTGTAAATCATGGTTTAAATAGGAACAATCATGAGTCATTATGGGGAAATTCCAATCATTTTTAGCAGGTTGTAATTTATCTGAGTAGAGGGGAGTGTGAAGCCAGTACATGTGTTAATCCAGTCAAGTGTAAGCACAGGCACATTACACTGGACGTCGCCTCTCCTGATGTCTGTTAGACAGATCAGTGGAGATAACAGGAAGTGTACGGGGAAGGGGGAGGTTAGGGTCGGTGCTGAAAGACACAGCAGGAAAAGGAGAAGGATAAAGAGAGTGATATCAGAGTCCGCGGAGTGTGATCTTTGCCAGTAGGATTGGGATGACGTCCAAACGCAGAGAGCTGGATAGGCCCAGCGCCAGACCACACGGAAGATGCTCATGCACAAAAATGTGCGTATACATTCACATGCTCAACCTCTCCAAAAAACTTACAGTTGAAAGATGGAGCAGTGAAAATATAAATTTCATTGTCCAGGGTCCTCTTGTAGAAGCTGGACTCGTATGTCTCAGGATTCTCAGTCCACTCTTCCCCGGCACTGAAAGCATGAATACAGTCACATAATATAATGAATGGCACCTTAAAGGCATAAACAAACAGAGTAAATGGGTTTAATATGTCTGATTTTTTCAAATATTGATCCCTAGCCAAATGTTTTCACCCAAAACTTAATATATGACAGGGGTGTGATCCAATAAAAGCAATAATCGATTGCATTTTATGTTTTATAGTCTGGGGGAATATACATTTATCATAGGCTCTAATGTTGCATTCTGACCAAATGGATTCCCCTAATGTATCCCAGATAAAAGTACCGGAGCAGCAAGGAAACTGAAGAGAATGAACTGTATTTGGCAGCTGCATCTGTGGATTTGACCCATGTCTTGTGCTGGCCTGGCAAGCTCTGGGAGTTCAGCTCAAAGAGTCTAATCTTCCATGTTCTGGAGAATAACCCAGCGGAGCAGGTGAGTACAGCAGCCAAAATCACTCAGCGTAAGAGTATTACAGTCTGTATCCATTTTCATCTCACACATTTACACCACCAGATAGCTGGGCAAAGTTTGCCGTGCTGTTTTACAACGCCAGAGCTGTCGCTAAAAGTGAAACTGAGAAGGAATAGAGAGAGACAGTACCTTCTTGGATAGACTCTTGTGATTCCTCCATCTGTGGCTACAAACCTGGCCACAACACCATCCCTGAGAACATGAAAAACACACGTATATCAAACCATGATGCAAATATATAACATAACAATAAAGGATAAAATACATATTTTCAAGCACAATATTGCCTGTCTGTGTGATCAAGCTACAGATTTACAAATTGTTTTATTTCTAGAGTTACTTGTCTCTTTATGCCCTAATGTTAAACAGATACTGTGCAGTGCATGCAATGATGTGTTCAGATTATTTTAGACAAGTGGGCACACCATGAAAGGAAACACAGTGTTGTAATTATTCTATTTTCCAAAAAACAGCATATGTTGGCAAAGCTCAGTACGGCTGGGTGTGATACGCATTTTGTGCATTGCTTTCATCATGTTTCACTGGCTACACACAATCAAATCATCCAGACTAAAAAGGAAAAGACTTCAATAAGTCACTAAATTGTGCATGAAATAAACATGAGCTGTGGTAGTCCAGAGCAACAGCATACAGATGTAACAGATTTTCATATGAAAAACCCCCCCAAAAAACTCCTTTTTATATGACATTTAAGGTAAATATTACATGGTACTGATAATAAAAAGCACTCACGCTGTCTGCTCACTCCAAACTTTTACCAGTTCGGCTGTTAGACCGGCGTCCAGGATCAGACGACTCACAAGGGACACATTACCTAAAAAGCAAAATTCATTCTACACATTCAAAACATTACATTACGCAGGGAAAACACAATGACAGCCTCTTACTATCATAGCATTTGAACTTGAACGTTGGCAGTTTCAATCCCAGTAGCTTGCAGCAAAATTAGAGCAAGAAAAACAAAATAAGTAATATATCTGGCTGGCTTATGAATTATTACTGAAGTGCCGCCGTGCAAGGCATTAATCCAGCACCAGTTCACTGGATCTGTTCCCTGGGTTACAGTACAGAATACTGGATCAAAGTGATTAATTGTATAAAGGTAAAAGTCGGGGCATGAAAAACAGCAGGTATGTTCAGCCAAATCTTTTGCCTGGATAAATGAAGGGGAAAAAATGATCTCATGGCATTTGTCAGGAAACCATCCAGCAGGGAGACGTGTTTTTGTAGGTCCTCTCTGAGTGAACGTTAGACAGTCAGATAGCAGGAAGTGCATTGTGAGGTATTGGCTGTTGTACCTATAGGAGATGTGATGCCAAGACGCTGAGCTCGAATCATACTGACAAGAGCAGTACAGTTCAAAAAGTAGGTTTCAAAGTATCCGCAGCTTTAGAACTTCCCTGGAGGTTTGTAATCATGACCATAACTTTTTTTGTAAACTCAAGACCCAGTAAAAAAAAAACATATTGCATTCACTGCAGCAAGACCAGGGTTAACAAAGGCTGGGTATGTGTCTTGACCTTGGTTTGAATGGATCAAAGATACATCGATCCATTAGCTGGATGGTGTTGGTAAGCCATACCACAAGTGAGATCCATTAGATGATGACAAATCAAACATCATGAGTCACTGAGTAGCATGACAGCATCAGCCTTCTAGGAAACTCAGTCGATGAGGCTGATGTCACCCTGCTTAGACCATGCTAATCTAATATCTAAAGTCATGCTCTGACCTTCGGATGCTGACCACTGTGAAAGTAGAGTGAAAAATTCCACAATGACAAACAACAAACCATACCGTGCGTGTACATATACACATATACACAGTCTCCTGCTTTCATTGCTGGCCACATACCGCGGCAGTGCATTCTGTGTATTGATTAAGTGACATTAAGTGAGTCAGTGGAATTACTGTATAATACTGATATGAGCGCAAACCATGCAGCAAACTGACATCACAACTACTGTATGAGTCGATTGAAAACAGTGGAAGAGATGCATGACTCACATGCATCTGGAGTGTTCCTATCAATGTACTGGTTGAAGTCGAGGAGAAACTGGGTGTTGTTGTCTGACAACTTCAGTTCTTTGCAGTAATCCCTGAAGAAACAGTATTGATCATTTTTAATCTCAACCACATGGTTGTTCCTATACAGTGAGCGTGGGTTGTACAGTAGCCTTGGGGGTCACTCACCTTGGAGCGATGTAGGTGTAACCAAACTCATCAAACCTCTCCAGCTGTATGGTTTCCATGGCTTTTTAAAACAAACAACACCTGCTTTAAGCTCAGAGTTTATCACAGATATTACACAATATATGACAGAGTTAAAGCATTAGGTGATGAAAGTGATGTAAATACAGAAGTATGTGCACTATGAGAGGACTGCATGAATCCAAATATTGTACTTTTAACACATGTATGACCACATTGCATATGAATATTAGACATATTGAGCTAAGAAACCTTCACACACACATATAAACACACACACACACAACAAACTAGACAGATATGAAGTGATGGATTAAAGTACAGAGTGTGGCTGGAAGGGCAATGAAAACACGTAAGAGAATAACTGACATAAATACTTGCCTTCTTGACCTGTTGCGACCCCAGAGAGAAAAGGATAAAGAGAAGAAAAAGTATGAAAGAAGAAGGCTGCTAAAAATCCATTCATCATCTGACAAATGATGTCATACCTTGTAAAATATTATGAAAATTGTAAATATTTCCCACAGTAGGTAATAAAAAGTCGCAGTAATGATAGAATATTATATACAGTACAAAAGATAAATACTGAGAAATGAAAGCATGAAAAAGGACTGTGAGGGGGAGTCACATGGACGTGGAAGCTCAATGATAAAAAGCAAATTTCTTCCAATTCTACGCTTTGTCTCCCTTGACTCTGGAATTCATTTAATATACTGTCTGGTAATTCTTATCTCATAAATGACATGACAGGCATCATTGGCCATCATTCACTGGTCTCTTAAAATCAAGACAGTTTGGACATTGCCTTTAAAATATATTGAGTCGTGTGGTGCAGTCTGCGAAAACAATTACTGAGCGCTGAGTTTCCAGGGGTCATGGAAATCTGGTGCAGGATGAAACAATGTCCTTCACATAAAACGTAACAGGCAGATTCATTGTCCCTCCGTCTCTATAGACTGGGCAGGGTGTCTCGATGGCCAACT
This sequence comes from Apogon talboti, assembly GCA_037367365.1. NCBI lineage: Eukaryota > Metazoa > Chordata > Actinopteri > Kurtiformes > Apogonidae > Apogon > Apogon talboti. Next base: position 11,197,199 of record JAPQRQ010000023.1, read on the forward strand.
GCTTTTCACACCATACACTCTTTCTCTTCTTCTTCTTTTTTTTTTTTTTTGCTCTTTGCTTCTCTGTCACCAACTTCTCAAGTCTTGTATTAGGTCATTTCTTCAACACAAACAGCATTCCTACTAATAGTGTAAAAAAAAAAAATAAATCTACGTTCATCCATCACTCCCTTGGTCAGTCCCTCTCTGTTGTATCAGGAGGACATGTGGCTGCAGGAGCAATCTATTGCAGGAAAGTGGTAAGATGAATCAAGGTATTGGTGGTCTGTCTCCAGTGTGAAACTCTAGATGGCTGAACCGAGAACTTTAGAGTCCCAAACTCCCTATCGGAGTGGTCTGTGGCAGCAAGGCATGGTGTGTTACTTTCTTTAACAGGCCTGTAAACGTTCCGACAGCCTTTATGGCGCTGTGACAGACTCGTTATGGCAGAGAGGGAGTGATACAGAGGACGAAACACTCAGTCAAAATCTCATCTGTTGGAATAACTGCACCATTAGCCGTTTATGCTTAGTGGCGTCACATCAAAGTTATAAAAAGTCAGCCAAAGCCAGATGGGTATGTGCTGAATTCATTGGTTTTCGACTAATTATATCCCCTGTTCAAAGCTGCCATCCACCCATGCATCTATAAAATAATCATTAAGCATTCATTCTCCGTGTCCATCCATCCATCCATCACTGACATACACTCCATTCTGTATGAAACGTAACCATGCAAGCATTTAGGGAACAATTGCGCATATGCAGTAAAGTGAGTCACATGGTCATAGGAAAACAGGGAAAACAGAAGAGTGAGTACTTGCCCCAGGAAGAAGCTGTAAAATTCCAGTGTAGAAGCAAGACAGGAGAGAATACCTCATATCAGAGTCAAGGAAATTGAACAAGAATTGAGATAGGAGTAAATATAGCACATGAGTGTATACTGATAAGTTTTATAAGTGGCTATTATCTATAGTCAGAGCAGTTAGGAACAGCAACCAGAGTGCAGCATACAGTCAGACAGCCTTGGGAATGCAAATAGAGAAAAAAAGAACAGAACAGAAGGGAGTAGTGAGACATATTAAGAGCTATAAGAGAGAGAGGTGAGGACAGGTTTACTGATTAGATTAGATACAGGGAAAAACAGAGAAACAGACAGAGAAAATAAGCCTGTCTGCTTTGGGTAGCCTATTACCCCATGAAATATATTAGGATAGAAATCACTGTCCTAAAGAGAGAAAGGCTGAATTGGGAGATAAAATTGGCCCAGTGAAACGTGGTGAAAAAAAGGTGCAGTGCAGAAGAAAAACAAACGTTTGTTAGGAGAGGCGATAATGAGCGGGGAGAGTCGGCGAGGTTTTGTCTTTTTTCTAAGCAAGACGGAGGGCCAGAAGAGGGGAGTAAAGAAGAAGAGAAGAGCAGAATGTCAACAAGATCAAAAGAGCCAGAGCTTGGGCTGGGTCTGAGAGAAGAGGAGGAGGGGGGGGGGGGGGGCATGTGGATGTGTGTGGGAGTGAAGAGCGACTGACCAGTGGGTTACACTACAAAAGAAACGCACTCTGGGGATCCACTGATCTGAGAGGCAAACACAAAGGAGTGGTTTTGGATTGAGCGGAGAGCAACTAATACAAAGCAAGTGGAGATACTCTGAAGAAAAGTACCGTAATCATGGGAGTTAGCATGAGAGTGTCGTCCATACTCACACATCGCCTGTTTCATGTCATCCCCAAGTTTAGCTTGAATGAAATGTTCACTGTATCTGGGCAGCACCAGGGCCAGGCTGGAGAGCAAACACATGAAAGATTGATCCTATTATAGATTTGTTTGAGGTCATGTGGGTAATTAAATAGTCCTGAATAGAATACTTTATTATTGTGCTGATTAATTTAAAGCATGCAATGTTTGCTGGTACTTTCTTTCTAAAATGCCCTGCAACAAAAATCACATGCTACCCAGACAAACCCTGAACTTACAAATAACTCGCAGTAAAATGCAAATACAAATATACGTGTATTTTGCTTCAACTTAGTAGAGTTTGATGTTAGAAACTAGAGTGACCCCTGTTGGCCTGAGTAACGCTATCCATCAACTGGAGGAAGTTTCAGTGAGTGAAACTACTTTTAAAGGTGTGTATTAGCTGGTTGGTCTCACCTGTAGTCAGTTCCATTGACTGGTGCAAATGTATATGTCCGAACTCCTCTATCTATGTATCTCTGCCAAAGACGGTAGACAGATGTTAGAAAATAGAGGTTTTAATTTAGGTCACGTCCAAGAGATTATCAGTATCCATTTTGAAGAGTAGAACATGTGAAAATCAGATGAAAACTAATTTATAAAGAGACTATTTGTAGCTCAAACACTATGCAATAACAGTTTTATGTAATAAAATCTGCTCTTAATCTTAATATAACTTGGAATATTAAGAACACAAAACACTAGTCGACCACTTCGTAACATTTGAGAACATCTTTGCAGCATGACTGCAGGATACACAGCTGCAGAACAGGAAGATGAAATACCTCTTCAAACAAGTCATAACAAATTTAAGGTTTGTGCCGTGCGTGAGCTACAGCTACCTTTACCTCTACCTGCTGCAGTGTGCATTTTTTTCTCACCTCATCCTGGGTTTTCACCAGAGTCTGTATCGTGCGTTCACCTGTCTCTCCATCAATCATCATTCTCCTGATCTACAAGGAGAGACTCAGTCACTGGATCTGATTTACTTGAATGAAAACATATTATCAAATCCATACAAACACGTAAGAGCGAGGGAGTAAATTAACTATAGGGGACTGACTGTGGTAGCAGTCCGGTGTGACGTGAGACATCTGGATTTTTTTTATCTGTTTGTGTATTCACCTTTGAATATTGACCTTAGTCTGTGTGTATATTTTTGTTTATGTCAGGGGCTTTTTATCCCGAGTGTACTTTACCTCTACTTTGATGTCATTTTCCAACTCAGCATCCAGAAAGTCCAGGGTGACAGGTTCCTGGAATTTAGGATTCTGTGGAAAGCATAAATCATGTTAGAATTAAATTATCTGCACAAACAAACCAAGCCATGAGAATAAAACAGTGCTTTCTTTGGGTTTATTTGTAAGCGCTTTACATTATTTCAGGTATTTGGATGGATGATTATACAATAACATACTTTCCTGTCACTCTATTATCTAAAGTAGGCTGAGTTGTTACAGTAAAATATAAAATGTAGTTGTTATTCATAGATGGAGACAGAGATTGAGCCCTAAAATGGCAATCAGCCCAAGAAAAACACGCTATACTTTAATAATTTTGCAGTAAATGACAAATCACACACTCTAATTATGTGACCAGCAAGGTTGTTTTAATAGTATAAAGAATTAAGCGATATATGCCACTTTTCTAAACATATGCATCTAATTATGTCCAGAGCATTTAAGTTGGAGGGTACCATATGGTAACGTTTTGTCAACATGTCTGTGACACCAGACACAGCTGAATCAGATGTGATCCAAAATGACACTGGACCCTATTAATGTCCTCTCTTAAAAACCCTATACGTCCAAGTGGATTTATGGTGGAATAAAATGGTAGCAGTAATCGAGTGCTTCTCTGTAAAACAGCAGTACATGAAATCTGATGCTGGACTGTCCACCGCAGTGTTTGTTCACTCTGGGACTCCAAATTTAGGGTGAAGTGCTAGTTCTATAGTGGTTTCTTGATTTTAATGTTACACGTACAAAGGAAGTCAATCGCTTACACATATTACTTTTAACCCATAAAGGCCCAGAGCTATTTTTGTGTCAGTTTCCAAATTAATTTTTTTCTATATTTAACCTTTCTTAAGTGATTTATCACCATTTATTCTAATATTATACTCTGTACTTTGCATTTTTCAGTGAAAATTGGGCATTTTCACATATTTAATTTACTGATCATGTAGATGTTCATAAAAGCTCTGATTAAAGTTGAGGGCTATTATATGAAAAGCAAAGAAAACTGAAAAAAAGTGACTTAATTTATCATTAAATGAACATAAACCAAGTGTCTCCATCCGCTGTCATTGATCCAACTCCATGGGTTTTACTGGTGAATCATTGTTGTAGAAGATGACTGTGTTTTCACAGTAACTACAGAACCTCGGAACGTCCAAATGGGTCATATCTGATAACCATGAAAAGACGAAAAACTGCATTTTACACCAATTATTTACATGTATTGACAGGTATGAGACATTTTAGATCGGTAGATGAATATAGTTTCCAGTGTCTGTTTGGGCCTTTATGGGTTAACTGAAAAATGAGGGAGATGTAAAATACAAACACATCTTTTTTTTTTTGACAGGAAAACTCTTATTTTAAATACCGTAACTAGATAAATGCAAATGACAGCACCAGCAGCAATGAATTAAACAATAAATCACTTTGCGGCTTAAGTTAGATGCCTTACATTTGATGGCAAATGAAATGCAATGAAGCAGCAAAGGAAGGTGATGAAGATGAAGCATCTCAACATGAAAATGAGAAAAGAAAGAATAAAAGATCAAGAGATACATGACTGGAGGATGCAGGATGAAACATCAAACAGAGAGCAGACAAACAGGACAGGTTACAAAAAGAATGAAAATAGGAAGAGTTGATGGTGGGATAACTGGGTAAAATATAAAGATCAAATATAAAAGCAAAGTAAAGGTGAACTGGGGTAAGAGATAAAAACACTACTGCGACTAGGGATATTTCTGTCATAAATATGGAATAAGCACAAACATAATATAATACAGAATGAGGTATTGTTGACACACAGGGAATAACGGGAATATTCAGAGGGCCCCGGGATCACCATCAGTATTCACATGATCCTGCATTTGGCTGATCCAATAAAAGTGAGTGACTGACAGCCAGCCCTCCAAGCCACACACACACACACACACACACACACACACACACACACACACACACACACACACACACACACAGTATCCTGGCTGC
>JAPQRQ010000023.1:11210215-11222960 GCA_037367365.1 Apogon talboti
CTGGAAAACTCTATTTATGCTTTGTAAAGTTTTCTTAGGTGTGCAGATGAATGGACACATTTATGAATACAATATAGTACAAATCCCACAGCTCCCAAGTGATCCTATTACAACCGTTCCTGTATCTGTTTGTGTGATGGTCCAGGCCCAGGGAAAGGATTAGTGATGACACAAGAGAAAAGGCTAATCTTCGCTCTCTAATCCCGGCGGACTCTTCTACTCTAGTACGGTGCTCTGGCTTGCCCACTGGACTGACACCGGCTAACAGTACTGACACTGGCTAACGCAGCAGAACAGCCTGGATAAAAGTGACGGGGACCGAGCAGAGGGTCGGAGGGAGACGGGGACAGACGGCGCACGTGAGACCGAAAAAAAGATCAGACGGGGACAAAGGAAAAAAAAAAAAAACAAGAAAAGACAAAGAAGGAACAACCATCAGCATTCTTCTGATATACCACAGCTGCATAGGAAGTGTGTGAGCATCTTCCATGACCAAATGCCAACTTAGTCCCTGGGCTACTGTTAATGAGAGAAGATTTATGGGTAATATCAGAGATTAATGATTTAGTGTCAGGTTACAACACCCTTGGGGCCAGACATAGGGCGATGTGTGTGGGTGTGGATGAGTAAGTGAGTCAATGACAGACAGAAAGAGACAGAGAGAGAGAGAGAATAATGAGTAATGCTAGCACGGATATCGAACTGACCATTGGTGATTTACAGTCAGATTACTGTTTGTTCTTTGATCGGTAGGATGATTATCTTATTAGTTGATCCAGATTTAGTCAGTGAATTTGTCATCGCTGATATAAATGATGGCCAAAACTACTAAAGTAATGTTCACATTATTATGATTAGACAATGATTTTTCGACTGACCTTTGTTAAGTGGCTGAAATCTATGCTGTCTCAGTCTATAATTCAGAAAAAGTACAGTCTGTTCAGTTTTAAGAGTTTCCTGAACTTCTCATGCATGAAATTGATCTTGAAGCCCCATCAGAAATAAATTAAAAAAAAAAAATGAACTAATTTAAACTTTTCAATTATAAGGCAAAACTCTGGCTCAAACAAAGACAAATCTGTGAACATTAGTTTTATTTTTTTTCTTTTCTTAACTTGTTTGACTGTTTCCTGATCTGTGTGTATGTGTTTTGTCCAATGTTGTTCTGTCACTCTGTTAGTTTTGTTTCTTTTAGTGCTGTTTCTGAAAAGCAGGGACAAGATCTGCAGATTAGCACTATGGCTACAAGTCCTTTACACATTTCATTGGTTGCAACAATGCCTATATGTATTACTCTAGTCATAAAATGTAACTAAAAATAATCCATAGTAGCAGCAGTGCCAGTGATGGCAGTTTCCACGCATGGACGGTTTCCTCCACCTTCAGCGGATAAGCCCATCTTTCAGATACTGTATTTTACATTGCAGCAATTTTTCTTAATCACTGAAATTTGGCTGGGTGCTTAATAACACATTCCTCTGTGGTATGCGAAACTGAGAACACATTTATTTCTCCTTCACGCAGACTTTAAAACAGCTTTTAAGAGCATCTGAACACACTGAACATGGATGACTTGCATCTCTCTCACAGCAGTAGTGCATTACGCCCGCTACACTGAAGTTTTAGAGGACGGTGGGAAAACAAGTTCACGATTTGAAAGCGAGTTGGAAATCACTGTTTGAACTAATGTCTCATTCCGTCTAACTTTCCTGGACGCGCACACTGGGCTCCCCAACTGATTCCGATAATTGCACATCTTTGCAGAATCAAGTCCACCATGAAACAGAATACATTGTGTCCAAGACAAAGGGTCCCGGGGGAGAGGAAACAGCGTGTGAACGGCTGTCTTTGTGCGAGGAGAAGGAAGACGGCTCCAATCTCTGTAAAGACCCATCTCAATAAACACCTCCACAGGAACCCATCTCTGCATCACGCAGTCTCCTGATTGGCTGTTTCTGAGTCTAATCACAGGCGTGGAAGGCCTAGAATAGATGGTCAGAGAATGAAAAGGTGGTGGGCGAGAGGGCGATAGAAGTGATTGGTTGCTGAGAAGAGCAAAAATGAAGGGAAAGAAATTGGAGGCAGCGAAAAGAGAAAAGTTTCCTGATTGTATATAAAACAGGAGAGGCACGGAGTGTACAGGGAGATCATTCATTGACACAAAGAGATGAATGGATGTATATGGTGAAATGTTGAGAGGAACTGTGTGACACAATGAAGGGAAAAAGTGATGGAGAGATCAAGAGGGTGATGAATGAGTGTTTCCTGTGGTTCACTCCAGTCAGAGGTGCACCTTTAATTCCTTTAGGGGCAGTGGGATTGTACAGACACACACATACACACACTCACACACACACAGGCTCATACTCAGGTAAAGAGGTAGGATGGGGGCATGTAGTGCAGAGTTTTAATCCTGTACACCAAATAGAGTAGTGGATATTTCATTACGGGCCTGTTTCAGGGTGGCCAGACCTGAGAGAAATCCATATTTCATTACTTGTCATCCATCTCTGTGTCTCTCTTGTGTGTGTGTGTGTGTTCATGTGTGGACATGGCACCTGCGTGTACTCGAATAGACATGTAGATGCCGGCTCACACACACAAAGAGTGCACCCCGAAGCAAATCAAGTGAAAGTTTTAAGACTCACATAAACCACATTGACGTAGTCGTCGTCAGACAGCGTCTCCAGCATTTCACTGACAGAGGTCCTGATCAGTTTGAGAGTCAGGCCAGATACGCTTCCGCTCCTGGAAGAAGAAAAATACCTCACATCTTCTCACTGCAATCTGTCTGCTTAGTCCTTTGAGAGTTTCTCAGTGTAATTAGAAATGCCTCTGCCCTGGGAAATTCATTGCATTATGTACGAAATCTGGGAAGGCATGCATTATAATCAGGGGAAATCATGGCTGTTATGAGACGGTTATGGATCAATGAGATTATCAAGTAACTCACGCGTCTACGAGGATTAGCATATCTTTGGGTGAGGCAGCTCCTTGGATGTACCTAGACGAACATTAATGAGGGAAAGACCAGATGGACTGAGACACAGTAATACTAAATAGCAAAATGTTACATGGTCTATGCCAACACAAAGTGCATTTACTTCTTCTTTCAACTACGTTTTATAATTAAAGGTTCAGTGTGCACATTGTAAGGTTCTGTTGGATTTAGGGGGATCTAGTTCCAGAAAAGGAATATAATCTTCATAATTCTGAATAGTTGTTCTCATCAACTTAGAACAGGCCATTTATGTCCACAGAATCTGTCGTGTTTACTGTAATGTTTCTGCGGTACCGCAGGATTTTCTTCCTATTCTCCTTCCTGGCATCCAGTGTTAAAGTACATTGCCATCACATACTACATTTGATTGCATCAGCAGATAACTAAATAGACAAAATAGCAGTACTGCCCACCTCAGGACATAACTAAATCATAGCACTCAGTTGTTTTTCAGGTATGTGCTGGAAACAAAATGATGTTGGAACAGTGGCAGCTGGTGCTAAGAATATGAATACAAAAGTTATGGATTTGTGTTCCTCAAACTCTTGTACAAACCAACAGCGTAACCACAACTCAACTGTGGTCACATGGTCATATATGGTACCTATGTCAATTGATACAGTATCTGGCCTCAAACTCAGTTAAATGAACATTCTTTTGTAAAATCCAGAGATGGAAGAGACTAAACTAAAGGTGTAACAGGCTGAACAGAACTAAACTCAGTTACGTTTGTTAATTGTCTACTTTCCATTTATTCTGGAGCCTTGAAAGTGTATTGAACTGAAGGCCACTTGGCGAGCCAATGAAAATGATCGAATCACATAAGGATGATAAAAATAAAAACGATTTTGTTTTACTATGGGACCCAGATGAATCTTTAATCCTCCAATGAGAGTTCAACCTCATATCATCTGCTCGCCAAAGCCTTTAGGAGCCACATAGACGCTCATTTTACTAAAGACCCTAAAGAAGAAGTGAACATATATTGTATACACAGAGATTAACTACATATAGTTAAAAACAACATTAATAAATGTTTAAATGGACTACAGGACACACGGTGAGTTGTATATCATAATAATTTAAAGATGTGTTTTATTTCAGAGAGAGTTTTGCTGGAAATAATATGCTTAAAAAGCTCTTCTTCTCCTAGAAATGTTAAGTAAGGCAGAAAACCTGCGTCCCCTATGGACCGGCCGCCACTGTTATGGAAATATGAAGAGCCAGATATGCTGACCACTAGAAAAAGTACAGATCAGACAGAACAAACACTGGCTCTAATGTGCTTTAACAGGCCACCGAAGGAGAAGGAGGATTCAGTTGGTTGCAATCTGCACCCTCACCACTAGATGCCAATACATCATATACACTGAACCTTTAATAGAATCTTCTTGAAACTGATTTATGGACAGATTGATACATAACATCATACAAAGAATCCTGAGCCTTAAATTGTGTTTATAATAAACTAAAAAGATTTTTTTTTCCCTTCGTTTCCATCCTGTTTGTATCTACATCCTAAAATCTAACCAAACAGCTACATAGTGTCAGACAATCAAGCCTACATATAAAGTGTGGCTTGAAACACCGAGCAGCTGTACTCTGTGATTTGATTTGTGCCAGCTCTCTTACCACGGCCTTCTGCGGACATCGTACAGATCAATTTTACTGGGAGTCTTGCGAGCATCCATCCATGGAGAGGCTGCATGAGGAGATTAGATGTGTGTTTATTTTAAGTTGTTCATGATTAAAGGGATAAAATATGACTACCTATTTTGGTTTTACGCCTGACACATCAGACTGTCAAACTGAGGTGTTGATTTCTAAGTATCTGGCAATATGCAGTGTAATATCCAGCTCAGTGGTGTCCATCAATCAGCGTGTGGATGGATGAAAAATAGATGATGGGTGGATGGAAAAACTCCTTAAATGTGGACCTTATTGGATGAAATCCTACTGTTTTACACCATGTGCATTGAAACATGCTTCATGCCCACTAAAATTATTTATGAAGATATAAACAGCAAGGACGTGAGATAAAATATTCATTCGAGATGCAAAGCAGAGACCAATAGATTTACTGTGACACTTTCTATCTATATGATATTAGTGAGACGTGCCATGAAAGCAGAGTGTGTGACTACTTAGCATGAATGCTAAAAGGCATAAACATAAACAATGGAAGAAGGATGAAAAAACTCAAGGCCAATAAAAACACATGAATATTTGACATAAACTTTTCCCATAAAGCTGTATGAAGTCAATGATGACAGGGAATCTCATGAATACAAATAGCTTGGCAAAGAAAACACTTGCGATAGAGACGAGCTCTAGATTAATGCCGTTAAAGATACTACAACACTATCTATGGCACCCAAGATAAAATTAGTGCAGGTCGAACAATAAGGGTTATGTATTGAACTTATTTGCTCAGCGATGTGTGCAAACTCATGAATAAATTCTCCAGCCCCTTGTTGTTCTGATTAAAAAACACATGCTGCATCTTAGGTCAACCAAATAATAATGAGTTGAGGAGTGCATATTATTTGATATGGAAAAAAAAAAAAACACACTCTACTTCAATCTGATATGACCAGGTACGATAAAAACATAGGAGGCCAAATATTCCACTGGGGTTTTCCCTCTGTGTTAAATGTCAAGCAAAGACAGTGTTTGTTTGTTTGTTTATTACCTGGGTAGTAACGAGCCAGGCCTGTAGCGCTACCAAACACCTGCCAGAGAAGGGTCGGGTCATCCTCTGTGTTCTTTTTAAACACATCCTCCAACGCCTCTGTCCAGTTGAGCTCGTTCAGCACAATGGTGGCTAGATATCCAAACAAATACACACATAATCAAACACAGACACACACACACACACACATCAGAACGTAAAACTACAAAATCTATCTGTGAAGTAGTACATCGCAGTGGAAGTAAACAGGTAAATATTAGGTACCTGCTCTGCATCCCAGAGGAACACATTCATTATTATCCACACACAGCCCACTCAGGGTCAGCCTTCTAGACCACTGGGACGCATCAGCATATATTGGGCCCAACACATCTTGCCAGTGGAACGATTTGATATCAAATACAGATGAAAGGTATTGTGGAAAGTATTGGTTTGCAATGACTTGTATTAAACTGTGCTTAATTTTTACCTGAAACACCTTCTAACCTCTGTGTGTGTTTGACTGTGCATGTATGTGATTGATAGCGTGTGCTGTGAGAGGCAACAGGCATTATGGATGTAATGACACAGCACCCAGACAGCTCAGAGCCACATAACACTCACTATGATGGATGGACACACAGCATATGCTGCTTCAACTCTATCTTTGTTGTGTCTATCTCCCTGTTGTTCTCTTTCCCCTTCTTCTTATACTACTGTGTATATGCATCCATGCCTGTACGTATGTACGTTTAAGTGTGCATGTGTGTAAGATAGATTGGTATCCTGTATTGAGTGTGACATGGTTCATTGATGTGCAAAGCAAACACTGTTCATTTGCATGCACGCCTCTAGAGGGGAGAGTTAATGAAGCCTCAGTTGCCAGGAGTGCATGTTTTTTTTTTCGTTTTTTTTTATAGAAAGAGGGAGTGAGAACATGTGGGGTGTGTGCACAGTAATGCATTTCCCTCATTAAGTGCGGAAATTTAAGGAAAATGGCGAGAGAACAACACCACGGCCCTAAATGAGAAAATTACAAACTGCATGTGATTTCTTCCTAAAGGGATGTGAAGTCAGGTAAACAGCAGTTGTACAAAAGGCTAAGAGGGTAGCCGCTAAATAGCCAGATGGTTACAAACATTCAGTGTGTTCATAGTTTACTGGACATAGTCTTTGCTGACACACAGAAATACAGTTCTAAATGAACAATCCAAAAACACCAATAATTTCATTTAGAGTTTCTAGTGGTTTTGAGTGCTCCTGAGTCAGTCATAATATTTAATAAGCTAAACTCCACTGCTTCTTCATAAGAGGTACACTATCCTCTAGTCACCCATATTGCCACTGACACTAATGAATTCCCTGGCTGCACTCGGCATGGCTTTGATGCCACACTGAATCTACACCCGGTGATGACTTAATCTCAGTGGGATATCAGGGTAATATAAAGCATCAACAACTACACATGCATTAGGTTCTCCTGAACATTAAAGAGTACATTATTTTTCAAAGCTTTAAATACAGACAGATACTCCAATATACTCAAACAACCAACCATATGGCATTTTCTCTGCAAGAGAATGGCACGCTGATATCTTTAGTCTGATGAAGGAGCAATTTGATGTGTATACCAAGAACAGATAGAAGGCTTAACAGAAAAACACTTTAATTAGACGATCTAAATGACTAAAATGAGGAGCACTAAATTGCATTTTTGTGAAACTGTGGAACCACCGTGCAAGAGGAATCTGTTAGGGGAAGAAATGTGAGTCGACAAGGCAGATTTTTTTTCTTTTTCTTTTTTTTTTTTTAGAAAGCAGAGTGAGAAGTAGTAATATTATCAGTTTGATGGGTTTCTGCTGACTGAGATGGGAAGGTCACTTGGAAACCATTAGAAAACCAGAGAAGAGTGGAAACTGGGCAGAGTAATGACCAAGCTGGTGTAGGGAAAGTGCAGTGGTGGCAGAACACACATAGCACTGGCTAGCCTGTATAGTACTGGACCATCGCCTGGGAACTGTGGGGGTGTTATTAAAGTTTAAAGTTTAAAACATGTTTTTTTCTAAGTGAACATTTTGTAAACTAGTTGGTTATTATCTTAGTATAATTTTCTGAATATATCAGTAAATGTAATAGCGTCTGAAAAACTAATGTGTTCCCTATATTATGTGAATGCATTTGCGTATTTACCACGGTTACTATTTGCCACTTTGTCTTTCTGTCCCTGTCTCACGCAGCGGTGATGAAAAATAAACCCAGAAACCACTCAATTAAACCACTTCTTGTCACAACCTGTGTAACTCACCCACTCCCTGTCCCCTCACTTCCCAACAACAACAACAGTGCAGGTTTTGTGATATTTCTATTAACTTAGAGTCAGTTTCCTATCTTACACCGTTGGCACATGTGATGTGCAGCTGCCTATAGGAGGTGATTTCATAAACTTAACTCCCACTTCACCAAGAAAATCCAATTTTCTTCTGCTGAGAAAAAGCTATTCCTGGAACATTTACTGGGTGGAGATCAAATTGGAGAGATGAAACCTCAATAACCTATGAATCCTTTTTTTTTTTTTTCGTTCTCAAGGCATTCAAAATACATCCTGTCCATATTGCACTAGAATATGTGCACCTATCATTTACCTGGTTATGTGTAAACTCCCATTCCCTGTATTCACTCTCCATCTTTTTTCCATCTGAAAAGCACGGCTAACTTTAATTTTCAACCCAACTCAAACCTAATATCTATAAACTTGTACACGCTGGCCTCTGAAATCACAATCGAGAGCATGTATTAAGAGTGGATGGATAGCATTATGTGTTTTAGAATATCGTTAAATCCTAGGCATCATTGTAATGCGTTGCTTTATGAGCGCATGTCTTTATCACTTGTCTAAACCTGGATCATCAGCTGCTCTGATATCTCCTGTCGTCCTCCAACACTGACCTGGATACAGCTTCATGTCTCCATGTATTATTTCCTGGTTTCTCTGTCTTGTGTGTGTGTGTGTGTGTGTCATCCTGTCTGTATCTGTGTCTCTGTTCGGTTTGCCTATTCTTCCCATGCCTGGACATGGCCTCGTACCAGTTTCTGTCTGAAAGCTGCTTGTCACTGCACCTACCTTTAATACATTCCCATTGTACATATTGTATTGTATTGTTAATATTTATTTGACAACCACTGTACTGTCAGTCCATCCTGAAAGATGAATTCCTTCTTTCTGAGGTTTAAATTTAAAGCTTTATGGGGTGAGTTTTTCCTCACTTGCGCCAAGAGTCTAAGGACAGATGGTGTTGTATATTCTACCAAATGTAAAGCCTAATATGGAGCCGATCCCAGCTGATACTGCAGGTGGGGTACACCCTGAACATGTTGCCAGTTCATCGCAGGCCTGACATACACAGACACATACCCACTTACCATCAAATTCACACCTACAGGCAGTTCTGGTGACCAATTAACGTATTTAGGTGCATGTATTTGGACTGTGGGAAGCCGGAGTACCTTGACAGAACTCATGCAGACATAAGGAGAACATGCAAACTCCACACAGCTTCCCTCAAATCCAGGGTTCAAACCCAGGACCTTCTTGGACTTGAACTGAATCGAGCACTTCTCTTAATTTGCACATGTAGTATCAAGTCCTTATATTCACCTATAGCTACTCTCGTCTTGTTGAGACCAGACTAAATCCTTTGACAGCTCGGTATAGCTATGCATTCCCATTACCAGTAAGCAGAATCAGTGAGAGAAAGGCAATGTGAGGAGCGATGGCACCCAGCCAAGATTGTGGCCACAGAGAGATAGAGCGGGGGGGAAAAAATGACAGTCGCAACAAGTTCAAATGCATTCTTAGAAACCAGGCTTGCACCTTTACAGATAACTGAGGTAGACAGAGGTGTGTGCCCATCCCCTATCTTTCATTTCTGTGCCTGTGTCTGGGGTCAGGAAAAAGGTGAAGAGTGTAACCTTGGGGCCAGACGGTTACCCAGCAGGCTGAGGACCATGCTGAGGGAGTCACTCTATTCTGCTGTCCCTCCAAGTCACTGCTGACGCACCACATCCTACTGCACACTAATTACTGAATATCTAAACAGTCTCACACAGGCAGGGACAAAAATACACGAGAACAAGCCAAGCAGCAACAGTGAAAGCTGGTGGTTAGAAAAACTTGTAATTAAACTCATGTTAAAACTCAGGGGTCTCCGGGTAAAGTAGTGTAAGGTTTACTGCTCTGTCACTGTACCTGTATCCCTGAAATGCTCACAATGTAAAAATAGAAGAAAAGAAAACTCATTCAGATATAATACATAATTCAGACCACAGTTAAGATATTCAACAGACCATCCTTAAGTCATTGACATTCAACTTGAGCTGTGCTAATGTCAGAGGGAGTCTAGGGAATCAAATTATTCTGAACTACTCAAGGTAAATGTCACCACACCATGATGAAATAATCAGAAAGGTACTTTTATAAATAACAGTGCACATTCACTTTGGCACAGATGCGGATGTGTTATATGATGATCAAAAGCTGTTTTTACATAATACATAAAGTCAGTGGTGCTGCAAAAGCAACAACACATGGGGCACGCATAGGTTGTTACACATACAGCAGCCCAGATCCTGTTTGACAACAGTGAAATAACCCTGAGTTATGGAGCAAATACATGAATTTAAACAAACATTACACTTTTACAATAATCATCAGGAGTTAGAGTTTAGCCAGAATTGTCAGAATTGCGATGAAGAAACAATATTATAAAAACACTATGTATTTATGCATAGGAGCTGCATAAAGGGAAAAAAAATCTCATAAAACTTAAAACCTAGGATTATATATCATGTATGATGTGATATATTAAATGACCTCACTGAATTTCAGCCAAACTTTGTATTTAAATGCACTGCTTTGCAAATCATTAGAATAACGGAATAGACTTTGTTCAGTTGTATGTTGTTCATTTACATCCCAAGGACACAAGGCTCAGTAAATAGACAGTAGAGCACAGGAGAAGATCCTATTATGCTCTTTCACTTTTTTTTTTTTTTTTTAAGCTATCATTTAGCCATGGGCAAATGTGCTCGAGGCACAATCTGTAAACAACATTTTATAATGGGTTGGTGTGTCACTTGTATCCATGGTTACCGCTGGGGTTTGTGTGTCGGTGTGTGTACTCACAGCCATCATAGATGTCAGTGGGAATGTGGACAGCCGTGTGGTTGTGATCAGTCAAACGTTTAAATAACGGGTCCTCTTTAAAGTCTGGTCGGATCCTGTATTTTCTTCCCTCTGTCTCATTTGCATCAAGCTGGAGGATAACAAAAAAAAAAAAAACAATGTGCAGACAGTATTGCTGATGTGGATTTTACCATAACATACAAACCCCCTGTTAATATTTGCTGAAATACCATTTAATGTATGAAACTGCAATTGATTTTATTTAAAGTCAAGGGTCATTAACCACATTCTTTGACTATACATACTCGTCAAATCCTGTCTGGCAGAATGATATCTTCATCGCTGCACTTTCCACACCCACAACACTTAAGATTACATAGCATCATTGGCTGGCTGCTTGATGATACCTTGCTTTTTTTGCTCCCATCTTATTGTCTTCATTTGAGAGGAGTAGCGAGAGACAGCCCGATTGTCTGTGCCCCTTGTGGAGATTTATAACTCCTACCGTGCATTCACCAATTTACATCAATGAGAGCGCCACAGACAGGGAGATATATGAAGAAAAGCATGATGAGATATGGAGGGAAGAGTGCAGGCAAGAAAGCGAATGAGGTGGTGAGATAGAGGGGAAGAGAAAGCAAGAGGGGGAGGGAGAGAAAGTGCGAACAGTTGCTTCCTAATAAAGCAACAGTGTAGCCAGCTCATACATCTCATCTGTCAATTAGAGGAGAAACATGGCAGAAACCTCTTCACCTGAGAGAGGGTGGGAGGAGGGATGACGGAGAGGAAGCTATATGTGAAGAAGCCGGTAGATGAGGCAAAAGAGGAGGGACTGCAGTAAAAGGCTGAGGCAGTGATAGAAACTGAGAATGAAAAAGAAAAAAAAGAAAGAAATAAGACATGAATGTGGTGAATAGATGAAAGAAAAAGGAGGAGAGGAGGGACGACGAGGGGGTGAAAGCAAGGACAAGATATTGACGGTGCTGCATGGTCAAACTGTATTAGTGGGTCCATGAATAAGTACGACCTCAGTGTTTGGAGATGAAATGGGAGGAGACCATATAGACACTCACATTGTCCTTCGCGTTGTAGTAGGCAATTTCGTCATCCTGTAAAGACGTCACAAACACACATCACACCGTAAATGCCTCAGGGTGATGCAAAAAGAAGCACGACGTTTATAAAATCACCACAGCGTCAACTATTTCGGAATATCTCGTGATTTTTTTTAAATGTTTTTTTTTGTCAAGCGGCTTCGTTAGTTAATTGTTCAAGTTTATGTTGATGACAACTCACATGAATACTGTATGAGTTAGGCTGAGTGTGCAGAGTGTGCCACTTTTTATATGTGTGTTCGTGTGCCTACAGCCATTTGCAATACTCAAGGGAAACATTTTCCTGCCATTGAGAAAGCAATATTGTAATTCCCAGCTAAGATACACATATAACTGTCTCTGTGAGTTTTTTTTTTTTTTTTTTTTCGTGACCACTGCTTTACACTCTGCCTCTGTGGTTCTTACAAAGAACACTATCTGGCAGCTGAAATGACATTATGACATTATCATAATACAGTGTATAATGTGCAATAAACCTATTTAGTAATGGAGCTGTAATCACTGCTAACGGTGCAGATACTAACAGATTAAACCGACTCGGACAATGAAATGAATTTATGGCCGGCACATCTACATTACGTGACCATTCCCATATGTCCCTGTGATTTATACGCCTATATTTACACTCAGTATATATAAAACTAGTTGATTAGTTTTTAATGCATGCAATTGCGGTTGTGTTTCTGTGTGTGCGCAATGGTGTGTGTGTGTGTGTGTGTGTGTGTGTGTGTGTGTGTGTGTGTGTGTGTGTCTGTGTGTGTGTGTGTGTGTGTGTG
>JAPQRQ010000023.1:11239948-11249963 GCA_037367365.1 Apogon talboti
CATCCCCCCCCCCCCCCCATTCTTTCACAAGAAAACACATATGTTCGTCTTATCTGATCAAAGGGCTGCTCTTTGGTGACTTTTCCTTTCTAGCTGCATGGATTATACATAATAAAATACATCATTAAAATAAGAACAAACAGTAAAAGAAATAGAAAAAAAAAATATCAGTGATGGTCAAAAAGCACTACATTTCAGCATCTCTCCATTGTTTTCATCCTCTTGGTGTGTGCTGCATTCCATATTGGCAGTAACAAATAGTTTTTTACCTCCCTATAAAGAAACACCTGCTAAAAGGAGGGTCTGACCACACATCTAAGTGGACTCACACTGAATACAGATTCAGGTTTGGCTCTTTAAAATGCCCCACAACCTTTCAATACCTATAGCCTGGAGGGATATGGGGAAATTTATTTGCTTTGATGGCACAATCTTAGCCAGTTACTGTCATTCTGGTGTAGCCTGAGTGGCAGCAAACAGAAAAACTGTCCCACACTGGACTCGCTGCCAGAGTGACAGATCTATCGAATTCACACATGGTGTAAAATCTTATGAGCAAAACACAGAACAGTTCAGTCCAATAAATCTCAGTGCCATCAATCATACCTGTTTTATAAGACTGAATCTGCAGCATTTGCCATGTATCATAATCTGAAAGTATAATAGAAAATAATATGTTCTTTCTTCCATCATTTAAGATAAAAAAGCATCAACCGTTTCATTGAATAATTCAATAACAAGCAAGATCACAAACCCGGGTGTGTGTCTGTGTGTGTAACTCAGGCCTAGAGGGAGGGCAGGGCAGCACAAGCAGGATGCTTGGGGATTTGGTTATCAATCGTTGCTTGGCAACCACACACCATCTCTCGTGTCCTCTCACCCTTCCCCCCTCCCTTTTCCCCCATTTCTCTCTTTGTCTCCCTCATCCCCATCTCTCCCCTGCACTCACTGTACTGCACTGTTGCTCTTCCCCGTGTTTCGTCTGTGTTCTCATCCTCTCACTTCCTGTCACATCCCCTTCTCCACATTCTGTCTTGCTACACCTTTCTCACACTCATTTGCCACAGCGAAGGAACAGATGCACCTAGTGATGGGACTGAGAAAACTAAGTGAATGGTGAAAACTGGAGAGGTGGCGTGGACTGAAGGAACATAATAGCAGTGTGATGGAAAGGATAAAGAGATGGAAGACTCCTCTGCAGACATTTCCTAATACATTATTATTAATTTGGAACATCACACACTCCTAAAAAGGAAGAGGTGTGAGACTAATGCCTCCACTGCTGCACTTTAACAACACCTTTTGTCACAAGTCTAGGGGCAGACATTAGTAACCATTAATTATCAGTAGACCAGATAAAAAAAAAGAAAGAGAGAGAGAGAGAGAGAGAGAGAGGTGAAATGCTGTAAATTATGCTTTTTGCATAAAACTTATTAGACTGCATTCTAATTCTTGCATGTTTTGTCAAACACAAGTTGCAAACATTCTTTTATGTATTACACTAACACTTGAAACCACCTGTAGAGATCTTTGGTAATTATCTAAATAATCCTGGTTAGATATTGGTTGTAATGAAAAAAAAAAAAAAAACCCTGGGGTTATTCAATAGAGGATACTGCCATCTGGAGGTACTGGATTAAAATCACATGAGTGGTTCCCTGTGGAGGAGTGTCAGTGAAAAGTACAAGTACAGTCAAGTCTGGTGTTGCATGACACATATTCCTCTCATTTCAACGTAAATAAAACATACCCTTTTCACTATGTCAGTGTATGTAAGACAGCAGTGCTCTGCTCACATACTGCCCATCTCAATGCTTGTTGTTATTCACAACATTTCAAAGCCCGACCTCCAACCCAGCATCCACCTGCAGTCTCTGAGTCTCAAGTCCCCTGTAGGGATGGGTTGCAGTTTTCTTGTGGGGAAAATCTATCCAAAAATAGAGTTTATTATGAGCTGGCTTTAAGAATTAAGACTCCCCTGTTTTCTGTTATTCAAAACAGGGCATTATGGAGCTGAAATGGGAGACACTAACCCTAACCTTAACCCTAACACACAGAAATAATTAGCCCAATAGGAACAACAACAACAACTTTCCAAAGATTTGATCAAATTCAACCAGAATATTAATTTCTCATGAGTCTATTTATCCTCCTATATATAATCTATATAATAAGGAGGAGGAGAGTCTTGACTAGATCACTGTGGTTCAGATATATTTATGTCATCATCAGCAAATCCATGATAGTAGATGGTTCTAACACAAACAGATAACAAGACCAAGAGGGAGCGTATTCAGAATATTAAACTGAACTACACACTGCGTTACACTGAGAATTCAAGTCAGTGTTTTTTGTACCTCTGTCCAGTAAGGTGGATGGTCTCAAACATACAGCAACAGTCATTTTAAATAGGTCTTAAGTTTCCCAAAACATTCAAAGACATTGAATTATTTTACATTCATTCCATCACATTAACTTGCAAAAATATTTTTTCAGCCACCTACATTTTTTTTTAAATTCTTTTTCTTATAATAAGGTTGAAAGCAATGATTATCAAAAGGAGCTACATTCAAAAAATAAATAGTTTTTTTTTTTTTATTAAATTCTTTGACTACTTTGATTTAAATGCTGCTGCAGGTGAAGTCTCTTTTTATTCCCTCCAACAGCCACTCAGTCACTCTCAGCGTTAGCCTAAGTCACACTGCCTCCTAGTGGCCGGGCTTGTACATTACACCTCAGTGAAGCTCAGTTCAACAAACGTGTATAATGTCTTCCAGAGGAATAAAACATACTTACAGGTCAGTCTAACAGAAAATGTAAAGGTTAATGTGTGGAGCGTGAGAATTTGCAGTACGTGTTTTTTTGTTTGTTTGTTTGTTTTTCTTGTGATTAGTGACAATAGAGGATAAATATTTAAAACAACATTAATATTAATATGGACACCACAGACAGCAACAAGTCTGACTTGCTTTAAGTGGTGTGATGTCAAACAGTTATTTATTATATTTAATTTCACCTGATAATTATTATATATTACCATACATTGTACTTTTGCTATCGACAAAGGATAAAACTTGCCCTTTGGCAGGAATTTATAATCAAAACTGTGAATTACATGATAAATATTAAGAAATGTTGATTAGAAGTACTTGAAGTGTTGCAGTTGTTTGTTTTTCTGATTTAATCCCTTTCACATTAAAGCCACAGTTTCATAATTCCCTACTTTTGCTCCATCTGGAGGTAAAATGAAGAATGGTAATAGCTACAATCCCTGTGATGCTTTTTTAAATGTTTTAGATTAAAATGTCTAACTCGTACAAAGCTTGTTGTCTGTGAAATCTATGTCATCCATTTGCTAGAAAACTAAAATAAGTACACTTTTTCATGAAAAAACAACAAGATCAGCTCTGCAACTTGAATATAGTCTCTTCTTAATATTTATTCTTTAGACTCAGGGGAAACAGCTGATTTTTTACAGCACAATTTGCATAATATCTCAACACATCCTGTGTACAACCACAAAACCATAACATTAGATTCTTTGTTTTTACACTGAGTGAAAAACAAGACAATTGTACAAGCATATTTCTTTACAGTCAGCATACAGATAAATCTATACATATTCTTTCTCTTTTTAAACATAATCTGTAGGCAAAATATACTGACAAACCATCAACAAAACATGCAACATCCAAAACATAAAGTCTCAGACAACTATTGAAGTTGAATTGATTTTTTTTTTTCCCTTTAAGTTGTTTCAGCCGTTTTACGGGACGTGGTTGCACAGATAGTCATTGGTTGACGGCACATGTTTTGATTACACAGTCAACTCCCCTTATACAACTAGAGACACGCATTGCTGTACAATTACAAGTCTTGTGATTTTTTTATTTCAACACTCACATGCTCAAACTTTGGACAATATAAACATTCAATCTTTGTAGAAAATAAACACTTTATGTACACATGTTAAAGGACTTGAGTCACATTCACACCCCTCAAAACAACAACAAATGGATGATTTCACAATTACAGGCAACAGCTGATCTGAACAAACAGTATTTAGCTTGAGGGAAGTCTAATGACACACGAGGGGTTAAACAGTCATGACACAGTATTGAAGGAATATGTCTTATTTACTGTACTTTGTACACAGACTGTTCAGTACACTGAGCAGGGTGATGTCTTCCCAGATTGTGCATTTGTGTTTAGGAACCCCATCGTGTCTGCATGGTTTTCTTTTGCCACATAAATACAAAATGCACACTACAATATTTTCTGCCAACACATATACCATGATTCCGTTCATTTCAGTGCAGAAAACACAAAACACATTACCTTGCATTTCATTACACTTAAAATGAGACAAGAAAATAAACTCTATTAATAAAGTGCACAAGCTCCATGTGGATGTTAACAGCTGTTAACACCTACATATACTAAAATCAGTAAAAAAAAAATCATATCTGTTTTTTTTTCTTTAAAAGATGTATAAATGAAAGTTATTTTTTTCTATAAGACACATTTGTAGACCATGTTCACAGATATAACAATTAATTCCAAATAAACAAATGCATTCAAACACATCTAATGTTGCATAGAATTACCTCAAAAGAACCAATGGTCTGGGATTTAAAAAAAAAAAAAAAAAAAGTTAAAGTTGGCACGGCAAAATAACTTCCATAAAGTCAACCACATTCCCTTCATTACTATTTTCTATTTTTGTTTTCCTTTGCTATAAGATTTCGATGACATCGTTGTTTCATATGTTTTATTGTATCCTCTGTTATATTTAGTTCTTTAAAGAATTGCATCAGCCCTGTGATATGCCTTAATACACACAGTATTTTTGAAGATCGTATGATTTTTTTTTTTTTTCCCTCAGATATGGTGGCAAAACATTACAAGATAAATACATGGGTCACTTGCTCCACAGTAGCATTGAGACTTGGCCCCATGTGTACTTCTCACTGTTATATGACTAAACCCCAGGGGCCTGAGTGAGCGTTTTTGGTCAAAGGCAGTGAAAGAGGCTGGTTCACTGTGTTGCAACAGGAGTCACTGACACAAAACGGGATAGAGGGTTCCACAGCACAGCCAGACACACAGAGGAATCTTGACAATTGAATGGTAAGGTCATTTTTTTTTTCGTCACTTTGAAATTATTTTTGAGAGTAAACTTGGACCAGGGGGCTTTACTAGTACGCAGGAAGCAGAACTGTGATACTGTGCAAATGGACAGATATGGTTTTGACACGACCTGTGTGGGTAACACGTCCATTTCAATGGTCTGATTACATGATGGGTCACACAGGAAGAAGTACTAACATACTCTGTGCAACTACAATGACCGTAAAAGTAAAACGTCTTACACATTATACGGATGTAATAAACTTTATCCTCCGCCATTGGTTGTAACATTCAACACATAATGTGTTTTGGGCTGAACTGTAATTCCAACCTCTCCGACACAGACGTATTACAGCCCTGTAGAATATATCTGAGATGGTGTATCGGTGTGGTCGAAGGACCAAAGAGCTATTTTTTATAATTTGTCTTGAGCTCACATAGGTCCACATTCACTTAACAGCTATTAAGTCTGCCTACACCATAGACATGAGTAGCCTAGTGGATTGTCAGTGCGCCACCCCCAGCCTGAAATAAAAGATATCATCTATATTTTATTATATATAGTCTAGTGACAAGAGGACGACTCTTATACTGTATACTGTATTTAGATATAGTCTGCATCTGATATCTTTGTATATTATATAAATGTCACGCTGTACAGTGAATTCTCTGATATGCTTTCTAATCTGCATTTGTTTTATCTACAATCTGAAGTGCTGTACATTTGATCTTAATCCCATAGCAAAAGTCAACTGATTGACTCTGTTCCAAATAGGATTTTTTTTTCTTTTTTCTTTTACATAAAACTAAAAGACTCTAATAAAATAAAAATGATGCATTCCTACATCATCAATATTTCAAGACCACTAATGTTCACACATCACAACCATCATTTAGGCATCACAACGACGACTCTTTTATGAAGGAATTACAATGCTAATTCAACTGATCATCCAGTGATGAAAGTGTTTCACATCTCCTTCTGAGGACAGATAAGTTAGCCCAGTTGCACTGTGCCAAAAC
The DNA here is from genome assembly GCA_037367365.1 of Apogon talboti. Lineage (NCBI taxonomy): Eukaryota > Metazoa > Chordata > Actinopteri > Kurtiformes > Apogonidae > Apogon > Apogon talboti. The sequence continues at coordinate 11,246,102 of JAPQRQ010000023.1, forward strand.
AACAGCGTCTCATGTGGATCATGAAATTGGAACTCTGTTGAGCGAGACATCACTGCTATCAAAGCCATATTGTTTCTGGGTCTGTTTCCGTCTGCCTGCTGTGGGTTTTGCATTGTTGCATACATGCAAAATCCACAGCCAGCAGAGACGACATTTGGGAGGAAGTGGACGTGTGTGCTGGCAGTGTTGGACTGATACAGTTGTTATGGTATTACCACATAATTCCTTCTCTCTTGTAACTTACAGAATAAGTTGAGGAAGTTAACTAGATGTGTTTATTGACTTTGACTTCTCATTGTCAGATTTTTCTCTCCCCTTTATCTTTTTCACCTCCAACCTCGTACACTCTAACTTCACCTTTGACGTGATCTTCTGTGCATCTGTCTTGGCTGATGCTCAGGGGATGGTCTGTGTGGAGCTGACGAGGAGTTTGTGCCAGCTGACCACTCTCTTCCTCATGTCCACCTTGTCTAGCCAGATGTAGGCTTCTCCTATCAGGGTCTTCTTCATGAACTTTCCTCCATTGGACACTAAGAAAAGCTGGAAATGCATCAGAGAGACACGTAGCTTTGTTATTGATTGTCCTTGATTGTTAGAATTCGTGTGTTTCCAGTTCATACATACTGTGACAACTTAAAATGCTCCCATCACTTATCATCAACAGTCAAAAAAAGATAGGAAAATGTATGTACTGTATGTAGTTGTATTGTATGTGTGTAGTTACAGTCCATAAGCATTTGGACAGCGACACAAATATTGGAATTTTGCCTCTGAGCTTTTGAAGGTAAAGAAATGGGTTGTTCTTCAGTGGCCAGGTCAGTCACCTGATCTCAACCCAGGAGAACACAAGACTAAACTCAGGGCACAAAGACCCATATGCAAGCAGCGGCTGAAGGCAGCTGTAGTAAAGGCCTGACGTAGCATTTTCAGGGTGGAAACTGAGCGTTTGGTGATGTCCATGGGCTCCAGTCTTCAGACAGTCATTGACTATAAAGCGTGTTCATTCAAGTATTAAAAATATAATCCTCATATTTTGTTCTGTCCAATTATTTTTGAGGCACTGAAAATGTAGGGACTTTATTTAAAAGGGTTATATTTCCTAAATGGTTAATGTAATATTTTGTTAAGGCCCTTGAATTAAAGCTTGGAGTCCACACTTACTGTAAATCCTATCTTCATTGCTTCATCACTACTGAGCCTTCTTGCACATACCTGGTTCATGACTGTTCAGCTCAATAATCTGCATTTTATAGGTGCCTTATATTGTGTTTAGATAATGTTTAAGGTTTAGATTATGCTTAGTGCTGTATATATTGTATTTTTACCTGCTGATTTTTATTTCTTACCTGTTGTTAATATTGTATTTGCCCTATTTTACTACTGGCCTAAAGCGGGACATCAGAAAACTCTCATGTATATGTTCTCATATACGAAGGTCATTCAAAAAGTTCTAAGACAAATGCCATAAATTCAAACTGAGTCAAACTAGTTCAACAAAATTCTATCAAGAAGGAATTTTTCGGTGGAAAACAATGTCTTATTTCTTATTGTAGACCTTACTGATCGATTTAACGGATGGAACGACGTATCTTTTTGGATATCTGAAGTGATTAAGGTTTGATTATATAGCTATATCCTTAATTGTTAAACATTTTGGAGATTTAGTAAGTGAATATATATAGATTTTTGCCAAAATATGCAACAAATGTGGTTTACTTTCTCAAAAAAACACATTATATATATATATATATGAGCTCACGCTGTACATCTGGATAGACAGTGATCAAAATGCATACGTTCTTCCATCTGATCTTCTGCTGTACCTGTATTGAGTGTCCCGTTGGATTGAGGGGAAATCTGAAGATTTCATTAAAAGAAGGCTCTCTGTCATGCCGACACACTCTGGTTTTCTTCTTGATGATCCTCTTCTGAGTGGCTACATTCACCACATACAACTTCACATACAGGTCTGAAGGCAAAGTGGAAAAGTTGGGATTAATTATGATGCTTGCAGACTGTGCCACAGAGGGAGGCAGTCATGCTTAAATACAGATGCATATGACTCCCAGACCTGGCAGGTGGTCCGGGCTTTTGAACTTGTACGTGATGTTTCTGCACTGCAGGATCTCCAAGACCAGTTGGTCTCCTTCTGTCTTGACCTCCTTCTTCAGAGCAACTTTGATCTCCCCCATTACCTGTGTTTTACCACCTTAAAACAAAAAAAAGGAAAAGAAAGATGTGTATATGGTTGGTTTTTATAATGATAAATTAATTTCTGACTATTTTAAGTGAAGATTCCTACAGTAATAGCCTCTGGACACTAAAACTTATTTAACCCATACAGACCCAAACATCGACCATTGAACAAAATGTTTAATACCTATTGATCCACTAATCCTATCAATACATATAAATAATTGGTGTAAAATACAGTTTGTATTCTTTTCATGGTTATTAGATATGACCCATTCGGACGTTCAGAGGCTCCATAGTGAACGTGGAAACACCGTCATCTTCAACATTGATTCACCAGTGGAGGTGAATCAATGACAGTGGATGAAGACACTTGGTTTATGTTCAGTTACTGAAATATTTGCTGAAAAAGTCGCTTTTTCTTCAATTAACCCTTAACTTTAATCTCAGCTTTAATGAACATCTATATAATCAGTAAATAAAAAATGGAATATACCTGATTTTCACTGGAAAAAATGCAAAATACCATGGTTACTATTATAATAAATGCTGATAAATCACTTAAGAAATGTTAATATAGAGAAAAATATCACTTGGAACCTGCCATAAAAGTAGCACTGGGTCTGTATGGGTTAAATTATTTAACAAGTATACATCACTGTCCCAAACAGAAAAAAAAGCAGGTCAGGGCTCAATGCTGCAGTTTCACACAGGTTGCCCTGACTGTTATATATCTCTACTGATAATTACCTTTAAGGGTTTCGAATGTGTTAAATTGACAGGCACCATGGAAATTACCTCTTGACCCATATCTGAGTAACAGCTGCCAGGCTACAGCCTACGATGACCTTGGATCTTTGTTACAAACTGAAACTAGAGATGGTAGGGGTGCATCATGACACCTGAGCTACATGAAAAGCAGATATAGTTATGACAGTGAGTAGGGTAGTGTAACATCTACCATCCCCAGCCATGCGTAACGTCATTATGGCAGTCTAAATAATGCTAATTGATACTAAACACTTAAATGCATATTGGTCTCAACACCTGAACAGTTATTGTGAAAACACAGTTTAGAGGTGACAAATAAGTGGCATTAGTACATAAAGGAAAAAAAAAACAGTGTAATCATACAAAGTGGCCACTAGATGTCAACCTACAACCAAATAACAACAGACAGATATCAGACATCATGTGTTTTTCTCTCACAACCTCCAGGGATATTTCTGGAACTTGCCTTCATTTTCCGGAGTCCCTAGTTGGTGTTTGTCTGTGCCATTTGGGATAGTCTTACCACTGTGGAAAAAAAAAAGAAATACATACACACAAACATTTGAGGACGGTTTATTCAAAATATAACCGATGACATCACCAGACAGAGTGAATGTCGATGCAGTTTCACCAATACTAAAATGCATTATGAATGCTCTTACATGCGAGGTACTTGAAAAATGGCACTGTCGACTCCAGTGCCTGGACCATCTTCTCCATCTACACCTCCATAGGTGTCTCCCACAAGACTAGGGGCTGACAGCACCACTGACCCTGAGACATCACTCAGTCTGTGGCCTGGTCCTGTGGGAAGTAACAGAGGGTTATCTATCTATCTATCTATCTATCTATCTATCTATCTATCTATCTATCTATCTATCTATCTATCTATCTATCT
>JAPQRQ010000023.1:11258100-11296176 GCA_037367365.1 Apogon talboti
GCAGCAAAGACTCCTCTGTCTTCACTCTTGAAATATACATGGTCAGCTAACAGATGAATGGGATGTCGTACAGAAGATGCTGAGTTAAAAATTTCTTACAGGATCTATTAGCCTCAGGAGGGATTTGACGATCAGAGTGGTGTAATAGACTGGAAAAGTCTTCGAATGAAGTTTAAGAAGGTTAATCAATTATTTGAGGGAGTCTGACATTAAAAAAAAATGTCTCTTTCAGTCGAGCCAGTACCCAAAGTACAACAATATTTAAACTGCCTATTCAATATTTAAAGGTATCATATTTTTGTGATGCTTTATTATTCTCTTTTTTAACTGTGAGATATGTCTTTCAAGAATCAAGAATTTAAATACTTCTGGTGAAATGTATTTTCCACATTACTGCTGTTACAGAAACCGATTCCAAGGATTATACATCATAGCACTTAATGCATCACAATTGGCCTGTCATTCTCTGGTGGACAGTGACACTCTGACCTTCACAAGCAATCTTCACATTGTATTCTTGTATGGTGTAATGCTAATGGAATCACAGCAGCCAAGGTGAAAGATGGATCACAGTGACATCACTGAGGCCCACACAGTGCAGTGCAGAATGGTTATTCAGGCTAAAGTGCATGCTATCAAGTAGCTTGGTAACAACTCAAGCCCCCCTACCTTGTGTCGCTGTTTCTTGTTTATGGCAGGGGATGCAGGCTGGCCCGGGCTTGGGACTCCGCTGGAGGCAGCCGATCCAGTACCAGAGTGGAGGAGGGCAGAACGCTCCAGTGCAGAGAGGACCCCCATACCTCCAGGTCCGATTCCTGTTCCAGCAACACCAGGGGCCTGCTGTTGTGACACCTTCTGTAGCTCAGCTGCCAGCTGCTTAGGATCCACACCTGGGGAACGCTGCCCACCTACAGGGTCAAAAGGTCATTGTCATATGGATTGTGTTTGTGTGTAATAGGTACACAGATACATGCATGCATGCAAACATAGCAACAAATCCTTGTACATACCAGCCTTAAGCTGGACATGGTGCTCCAGGGCTTGTGGGTGCTCAGGGTCAGACAGCATATTAAGGTCGCTGTTTGGATCCATACAGGAAATTTATAATGGAATACCAGCGAGTGCATCTTACAGTAGCAGTAATCATTTTTAATGTGTGATATTTGTCAGATGAAGGGGTGTGGACTAAAAACACGGAAAATATGAATGAGAGAGGGTGTACAAGGGTGCAGAGTCACCATATTGCGACTAAACACTGAGTTTCAGTGGGACAGAGGGCTAAATGATGACAGATGTAACTCACAGTCTCACGCAGAGCTCCGCCTCTGCACATGGCTGGCCCATGATGCACTGTACTTCTTCATAAGTCTTTCCTGTCAGTGGGACTCCATTCCATTCCAACACCTGCATTCCTGTAGTGGTGAACAGGATAAGAAAGCAAGGAAATAAAAACAGATTTAGTTCATTGAAGCCTGTCATTTTTACATAACAAAAAAAGTGATAACATTCCTCCATTATAGTTTTGCATTCCTGTATGCATGCATACACACCAGAAGTAATATTTAAATAGATATTGAACCATTTACAACTCAATTTACAATTAGGATTTTGCATTATTTAGGTATTGTACCATTGTGGAATTGCACACAGCACAGCAACATGAGTTTTGCAGACATTCTCATTTCTTTGTGTTCACACTGAAAATGGATTGTCAGCGGCACAAGCTCTGAGACAAAACAAGTAATCTGAAAAAGAACCATTAAAATGATAAAGATTGCATATTATATAGTGCACAGTAAACTCAAATTTCCAATCCAAAGCCAGACTTGCATGAGACCTCACTTACACAGCTGAAACCTGGTCTTCAGTTTAGACTCCTGCTTACAATGTTACTCACCATATGCTATGACAATAAAGCCATGTATTAATATGTGCATATCCTTCTGCATGAGCCAGTAGTCATTTAGATTGCTCCTTCTGCTCACTCTACATTATTTTCCTTATCCTCCCCCACATTATTTCCCTTTTCACCTGAAGGCATGTTTCATCGCCATTTTATGTCACTGAAACATACATTGCATTTGCATGGATACAATTCAGCACAAGTGGGGAAGTAAATACTGCCAGCCTAGCACCAACACTATTGCTTTTCAGCAACCAATAATGCAATGACAAGTAAACTCAGTCTGTTCTTTTCACTCTTCTGTTGTAGCACTTAAAAAAAGAGAATAAAATAGAGTCACAGTAGATAGAGAGAATATTTTTTTTAACTGGTTGCCTGTCAACTCCTTTCTTGTGCCAAAGCAAATTTATGGCATCCCCTTTTGCGGCCCCCAAAATAATTAAAAACTAGGAGAAAATGCGCTCTTTCAAATGCTCTCTGTCCAAATTAAAACCTTAAATAGCATGGATTTCCTGTGTAAGTTTGTGTACGCCTGTGTATTTGTGTATACTGATGCTAAGTATAGCCTAATGACTAATGCAGTCCAAGTTCTATGGAGGGTGAGTTGACAGGCTTTTTTTCCTCTCTGTGGATGTGAAGCGTTAGGAAATGAGACATGACAAGGTTACAGCAGCCTCTCACAGCTCTGCGTGGAGCTGTGTTTCAGTGTGGGATTTTTAGTGAATGTATAGATTTATCATTAAACTTTAATTGCTGATCCTTCAAAATGCACATCGCCAAGAATAGTCAAATACATGTTCAGCACCTCCCAGAGCTTACTATCCGCAGGATTTGTTTTTTGGGAAAAGTGATGATTCAGAAATACATATAATACATAATCAAGCACATGATTAATGCAAATGTGCTCATTGTATTCTCACCCTCTACAACTTTTCCCGTTTGTTCCGCCACTCCACCAGGGATAACCTTGGCAATATATGCTCCAATCTCTCCACGGCTCCCTGGAATCTCCTTTCCACCAACCACACGGATCCCCAGACCATTCCCTGAGCACAAAAAAACATCGTAACCAGTAAAAAAAAAACAAAACAAAACACTGAAAGCCTTTGTATGTGCTTCATGTTTGACTTGTACCTGAGACACTGGTGTCCTTCAGGTCTCTGTTAAGCTTAATTCGTGTGTGAGGGAAGGCGTAAGGGACCAATTTCATCTGAGAAACAATTTTTTAAAAACAGTGTGAATAAAACAAAACAGTTTAATTAGAGAAAATGGTTACTATAGTTAAAAAATTTAGAAAGGAAACCATGTTTGTATCTCACCTGTCTCCTGTCAGACATGTGTCCGCTCTGTGGATGTCCCTCCCTTGGCTTATCAAACCAGTCTGTGTCTTCTCTCCTTAGATGGTAAGCTAGGCGGGAAAATGTAAGATTAAAAGCTGTGTGCTAACAAACACATGCCTGATTGCTTGATAGACCTCTGGTTCAGACCCATTGGACAGAGATCAATCTTACAATCAGGTTATGAAAACAACTTTATATGTATGTATATGTATATGTATATGTACATGTACATCACAACGTTGGTCACACATCTATCCCCATTTCCTTAAACAGAAGTAGGTTTCTAATCTGTCTCGAGAAATGATAGAGATGATAAAATAAATATACAAACTCTGCTCTAACAATCTGCTCAATCAATACCGTCTGTAAGATCAAAGAGTCATTGTAAACAGAGAATGAAAAATGGAGACATTTCAAGTGCATTTTAAGACTGGCATGCTTTTGGTACCATGCAGTGCTCCCTATCTATGTGTGAGTGCTATTTCGGTTTGCATAGCTTCTATGAAACCTCATTGTGAAATGATTCCCTGTATAGTTATAGTTTATATTATCTATTTTTCATAGATTACAGATCAAACAAAACACTGTGGGTTGGAGTTGTCCCATAACTACCGTTGGGAAGGGAAAAAAATCCACAAAGCTTTTGATCTAGAATTACAGTTTCATTGTTTGTTAATGTAATTATGAGTTAAATGCAGTGTGCTCTAAATTTCTCCCACTGGTCAAAAAAATTTGCAACACCTAAAACATATTAGATGTCAGATTTTACGCTAATATCTCTATCTCTAATACAAATTGTCTAAAGCCATGGTAACAAGTCCTGTTGGCGGGGAATGCACTATATTAGGAATGTGAGTCATTACTTTGGTGTGCAATGCAATAGATTGGCACTAATGTGCACAGGTCTGCAGAATGTCTCTTTGTATTACCACTGATCTAATTGTGATCGTCCAATAATGATGAAGAGAAATGACCCAATGACCATTTTAGATTGCTTGCACTAAATATCTTGTAGTAAATGATACTTAAGAATCAAACATTACACTGCATAGTCTGATCTAGTGCATAGTAGCAACATCAACCTTCTGATTTCTCTCACAATTTGGGGAAAAATATGCATTATATGTATGATATTAGACCTTATTTTAGAGGTAATACTTATGCATGATCACACAATATACACGTGATTTTTTGCAGAAGTGCATGAACATGAATATTGGAAATGGGTCTGATATGCTTACAGAATGCATACTCATTCCAGAATGATGTATAACTTAAGTCACTACAGCATATGACACATACATAAGAGATAGTGCCATTAAAATGGGGATCATTCCAGAATGGATCTGATGCGCCATCTACTACAGAACTGCTAAATGGCATGTATAGTGTACCACTGACATATGGGTCATTCCAGAATGAGTCTGGTATGTTTACAAAATCAAGTGGATCATTCAGAACCATGATGTGTGGCATGGAGGCGTACAGTCTCTATGTTACTACATGGAATGCTGTCTCACCTTCTATATTCCAGTTTGGGCCTCCAGCTGGGATACAAAGTTAAATGTGTTTTTCAGAAATTTGTTCAACATAATTTCAATATTTTTAACAAACTACAGGAAGTATTCTACTATGACATGTGTATTGCGAGTATATTTCAGCACATGCACTGAAAGCAGTAGTCAATGTAAGATGCATGCTTGAAATTACTGTAAGTCTGGCGTTATTGTGCAGCCAGACAGCTAAGAAATTTAACACAGCATTATTAAAAACATTCAGCAAGTACATCAGGGTAGAAAGAATCAGTTATTGTAAGACTGAGCTGTAGGAGAACCATGAGAGTGAAAGTGTTTTCAGCTAGTACTTTAAGATACTCTACCGTGTCTGATACTTTCATGAAAGATTCTGGCATCATCTCTGTTCAAAACCAGCATGGGCTCACTTAGTGCTGTAATCAAGGCAGATGGACACTTTTATGTGGGGGTCAGGGCAGATGTTACTTTCTTAACAGGAATTTATCCATATCGGTGCTTTTTAAAAAAGAATGATTCAGAAAGCTACGATGGCTAAACACATTTGTTACTACTAAAATAGTTCTAATAACCAAAGTGGGTGACATTAAACCATCTTACATTTAGCCCTAATCAGGCAAAATGGTTGCAGTTTGCAGAAAACACTGTCCTTTCATAATACTTGTTCATATTACCTATATTTACATGTTCCTAATAAAGAGATACTCACAATAAATCTCAACAGTTATAATATTTAAATATGTATGTATTTTTATATTAATATTGGTATATCCAAATTTACCTATCTTAATGGAACAATACCAATCCCACACGTAATGTAGATGGAGATTGTACATGTCTGTATTTGTTGTCAATCACTTTGGAACATGGACATCTCACATGGCAATGAGACATCCACAACAACAACCGACAAGCAGAAAAAACATTCACTTTATTAAGATGGAAATGGTAAACATGAGATGCACAACATGCAAGGATGCAAAATCAAATACATATAGAAAAATCAAAGATATAAACAAATAAAGACAAACACAAACATGGAAGACACACATCATATAAAGCTGCACATAACTTTTAACAGTGCACATGACTATAGTAGTCCTTGAGAGAAAGAGTCATTGTTTTGCAATATGGGTTGAAGTGTACAAAAACTCCTCCAGTTTGGATCGGTATAGAATTGGCAGGTGTATCACTGACTTAAAAAGAGGAACATGATTATATAAAGCGAATGGTCTGACTGCATCTGCTGAACACTTGAGCACATCCAGACACCATGATTCAGCAGTAATCCTTTGGAAACTGCTGGCTGTTCTGCAACAGCTAAAGGGGGCATAGGAAAGCACATATAGATCTTTCTTAGATGATGACCTACTTCTCACAAAGACACTATGGTCTACAGATTGGTGATAGAAAGTAAAGGAAAAGAAAAACAGAATCCCTTGTTACACCTTTATGTACAGTTTTTCAGTTTAAAAGCTTCCAGATGATCTATACTGTATGACAAACACTGTAAATGCCATTGACATAACATTTTTATAACATATATGTTCTATTCATGCACAGACTTACTTTATGGTTATAAGGCACTTTGTATTAAATGTGCTCAAATAATACACTGTGCCAGTTTCAATTATTTATTTTTCTTTATTAACAGTAACTTGAACATTACACATTTTAGGTTTTAACATGAAATTCAGTCTCATATGTAAAAGGGTTTTCTTAAATTTCATTTTTAAAGGTTAAAAATATTGTGATACGATCCATTGTGACATTCTTGTTCTTTTCTTTAGATCTTTGAATGATGATAAAATTATTTCCTAAAAAAAATCTGCCATCATGTGCCATAACATATCTTATTTGGCATGCACTTTTCAGTATCAGTTATGAAAATAATATGCACTGCAAGTCCATGATGATTCTGTACACAGCAACTGCTATATCAATGAGTTTAAGAATAAAGATTTAATTTTTTTTTTTTTTATAACTATGGAGGAAAAATAGAAGAATAGACACAAAAAAAAAAAAAGACAAAGCGTGCTACTGGATCACAGAGCAAACATGATTAGAAGTGATAAGTGAAATACATAAACTCAAGGCAAGAGTATTATGTATTGGTGAGAAAGATATTAAAAAGAACGGGAGAAGCATGCAGACATCTAATGTGACATTTACTGTGACATAGGAAAATATAGTAACAAACAACCAACAACAATTAGTTGCAGTTAATGACTGAGAAAGAACCAGTTAATGCAGTAAGTCAGTAAGACCACTCAGCATTAGCATGCATGACAAGCAGGTCCACACAGTCGAGTTGCTGCAACAGTCTCAGGCTCCATTTACCTTCGCTGTCAGACATTGCGCCTTGCAAGTCATCCATGATGAATGCGATGTCTCGATCATAGCCACGTGTCCGAGATTCCTCTCTCATATGCTGCTGTACTTCTGGCAGAGAGTGACTGGACCCAAATTGGTCCCTGGAGTCAGCAGAAATGGGAGGAAGAGGTCCAGCTGAGGCTCTAGCCATACCCATAGGCTGCCCCACTGGGCTCAGAGGGCTCTCCTCCTCAGAGTTCTGAGCCACAATGGGGATGCGGCCTCGGCTTTGGCTGATAGGTAAACTGGTGGGCTTTGCTCTGGCCACCCCAGGGGCAAAAGCTGCATCCAGGACCTCTCCCTCTGTTTTAAGTCTGAGTGAAGAGCTAGATAAGTCCCGTTTGATAGACAGGTCCAAGCCATACACAGAAGAAGGACGAGAAGAAGGGCGTGATGAGGGTCGGGAGCGGCTGCCGCTTGGGTAGGTGCCATCATCCTGGGCAGTGGCTCTGATAGTAGATGCCAGTCCAAGAGTCTGCCCAAGATTAAGAGAACCAGCTAGGTTGGCACCCAGGGAGGAACCCAAATACTTTTGCTGCTCAGACAAGTTCTTTCTCAGACCAAACGTTATTTCATCCTGAAGCAACCTGGCTCTAGCAGCGAGATTGGTCACAGAGGAAGCCCCAGAACCCATGTAGCTTCCAAAATCAGGCTCCAGATCTCTACTTTCTTGAATTGGAGAGCATTTTGTGATAGCCTTTGGGTCTATTAGGGCCTTTTTGTTTTTCATCTGTTTTTGGTAAAGTACGGCTGCTGGTAGTTGTTTTGCAGCCTGTTTTTCAAGGGTAAGCCTGCCAATGCTATATTTCTCGCCTTTTGGAAAATGGCGAAAACTGGTGTCACCAGGAAGATACTGGGGTAGGCCTAGGCCTGTTAGGTGTTCTAGTCCCTCAGTTCCTCTCCTAAATTCCTGTTTTATCTGCTGTTTCAGTAGTTTCAGCTCATAAGGTTCCTCCATAGTGTCATCTTCTCCTTTACTATAACCCTGAAGTCGAGAGGAGCCTAAAAAGTCTGCCACCTACAAAGGAAAGACAGTACACAACACTCTGAGTGTCCTTGAAAAACAGATGTGGATTTGTGCATGTAGCAATACTTATACTGTGTCGAGATTTTAGTTATTTTAGTGAATTCTAAGATAGACAAATGTATCTGTTTTGATGATTATAAAGAATTCAAATGCTGAACAAATGGATGTGTTATGCCCCGCATCATTTATGGTCAAAAACCTTAAATGTATAGTTTTGTTGCTACACAATCTTAGAATGCTATAAGATGTTTTGAATCGCAATCACAATTTTGTGGAGGTGAAGTGAAAAGTAAGTATTACTAATAATACACAATAAACTGATTTGAATGAATTGTAAAAACAGATAAATATACTTAATTACACGCTTACCTCTGCTGTGCGTCTGACTTCTGCTGCTCTGAGTAATCTGTCTGCTTTGGACAACTCCTTATCAGGAAGATTAAATCCAGTGGTTCCAAGCCCGGCTGAGGCTTTAGTGAGCTCCCCTATGTCTTCTATCAGCACATAGTTCCTGGCATTGTGGTGGTCAATATCCGCATAAAAGGAATCAGCAGAAATGCTAGACATGGGACTAGAGGCCATGCTTCTCTCCTCCAATCCTAGTCTCAAGTCCAAGCTTCCATACTTACTTCCAATGTGAGCTACCCCATACCCACTTTCTGTGGAGGTCGGCACAATGAGCAGAGGCTGGTTGCGTATAACTTCATAGTTGGTGCTGATTTTAGGCTCTAAGTCAGACAGGGTGGTTTGTCGCTGCTTTCCCTGTTGCAAGAGCAGAGCATGCTGGTAGCTGCTGGGCTGACCCTGGGCATGGGAGAGTGACAGGGTTGGAACATTTTGGTAAGGAGACACCTGTTGGTGGTATAGGGACTGCTGCTGATACAGGTTCTGTTGAGTGTAGTGGCTGGTGGTTTGGGTCTGGGGGACATACTGGGCATAGTGAGAGTAGGGACTAGTTAATGTATTGTACTGGGAATCAGCCTCTGTCTGCGGGGGAATAAACTGGTCAAACTCAGACTGAGGAGCTGTTCGTGGTCTTTCCAGGCCATCACCTCTGGCCTCCCTGATGTTGCTAACCTCACTGTCTGACATGTAATCTCTTTCCTCTGCCACCCCCTGGAGATAGGCTCTCTCTCTCTTCTCTCGCTCCTTCAGCAAGGCCTCCTTACGCCGATTGATGCCCATCTCCAGGTACCTACAGTAACAAGAGACAGTTATATTATTCTGTATTTTTTACAGAAATAAATTCTATTAACATTACAACCAGAGGCAAATATTGTTCCAGCTTCTCACACATAATACCTTTTACAATGTGTGAGTGTGGAGAGGTCTCACTGAGTGATGTCAAGGCAGCCTTTTAGCCCATAAGCTATTAATCAGAGGGGAATCATGCAGATGAATGAGATGGATGAACGCAATGATGGAGGTTGTAACACATACATAAACAAAACCACAATTTTTAGGTCTGTCCTGAAACAATAGGGATGTGCCAATATGACAGTTTTGACCAACAAGTAATTAATATATCATATAATATGACCTGTTTAAAACATTTTCTAAAATGAATCTCATATAAAATGAAGGCATCAGCAATATGAGAACAGGAGAAACTGTAGCACATATTATGCATGTGACAATGTGAGTATTGTTTTAGGACAGACATGAAAAATGAAAACTACCTATATCTTGTATTAATGAATTAAATAAATAAATAAATCTACATTCCCTCACCGTAACTTAGCGTCAATTTCCTTTTCCTCTTCATCTAGCTCAGCCTGCTTCTTGCGTAGTTTAGAAGATTCTCTTTCAACCAGATCAAGTTCCTTGTCAATGTCCTGCAAGATCTTTGCACGGGCCATTGTTGTACTGCGGGCAAGGCGACGGCGAGCGGAGTTGGTGCTGTAGCCCGACCGTCCACTCAGTGATTCATCCTCTGGAGGTGGATCTGGTAGTGTCCTCTTTACTTTCTTACCTGTGCTAGATGGAGAGCCACGGCCCTAGAACACAATATATATGATCCTTAATAATAATAATAACAATAATAATACATTGAAAATGTAATTTGCTGCTTACTACATAATTTTTACACATAAAACAAATGAATACATTCAATTTATCAGTAGTAAACACAGTAAAATTCTGTTATAACTTACAGAATAGCTGTCTGCATAGTAGCCACCCATCCTGTCATCTGTGGAAGGACTGAGGGATTTAGGATCAGAGAGAGACTTCTGGCCAGCCTTCAGCACTCGAGGGCCAGAGGAAAATCTGCTTGGGTCAGCAGTCAGCATTCTCTGCCCACTAAGTGACTTTTCCGGGGATAGGGGGGAAACTGCAGTGTAGAACGTTTTTGACTTGGACGGAACATCTGCCGTTAGGTGTGTGCTGTAGCCAACCTCAATGGGTGTGTGTCTTCGGTCTGAGTCTGTCTGACAGCTCAGGCTTCCACCTCTCTGAGAATTTTCTGGAGCTGAGATGTGTTTAATGATTTCCACTTTAGTGTCCATCTGAACATTGGGTCGTTTAATAGTTCCAGAGTGGTCGGTCTGGACAGAAATCTCTGCCACTGTCTGGATAGCAATACTAGAGACCTTAGAACCATGTTTCCCTTCACTGCTGTGTTTTCGTGAACGTCGCCGAGCTTTGGTTGGAGCATCCCATTCATCTTGATCCTCATCATCACTCTGACTCTCGATATTTCTTTTATTCTTCTTTCTCCTTCCTACATGCTGCTTCTCTGCTGAGTCCTCATCATCTGTCTGCACTCCACTATCAATTATCTTTTTACTTATATCCTGATCAGCTTGAAGCTTCTTTACTAGATTAAGATGGTCCTGACTGTCGTCTAACTGTGTCCCAATAGCTGGAGTTGTGGATTCATCTTTGACAGGCCAGTACTGGCCACTGTCCCCTACCCCAGCATATTTGGCATCAAGGAGATTACCAGTTGAAGTACCATAGTGTTCATCTAGCTGCCGCTGGAGTTGCAGTTGGAGTTGTTGGATTTGCTGCAGCTGCTCTTTCTGTTGGGCATAAGTTTCTTGCTGTGCCACCATGTGGGCATGGTGTTCTTCTTCTTGTTGCAGGAGAAGCTGCTGTTTTAGAGCCTGAAGTTCCTCAAGCTCTCTTTGAACCATTATCTGCTCCTGTTCGCGGTAGCGCTGGATCTCTTGTCTCTCCCACTCTAGCTCCTCAGCAAGACATAACTGCTTAAGTTTCTCTAGCTCAAGAAACTCCCTCTCCATTTGATATTGGGCCATTTTGGTATTGTCTAAGCCAGGGAATATGGGGGAAGAGGCTAAGGCATCGAGAGAAGCAGCAATTGCTTCCAGGGTAGTGTCTGAGTACATGTCTGGATAGCCTGTTATAATGTCAGCCAAAGCTGTAGGTAGCAGTTCCTTGGGTAGCCCTGTTTCGAAAGGAATTATGTGTCCTGGATCAGTAGTGGGAATAAAGCCATAAGGATGTGGCAATGACTGGTTCTGGACTGTTGATGTTGGTGTCAGGGTAGTGCTAAAAATGGAGCCTGGTTGAGTGGTAATTGCGTATGTTGATGGAACTGGCGCAGTAACAGAGGAGTACACAATTCCATCTGAAGTTCTCAGAACACTATTTACACCAAACCCAGCTGCAGGAACTTGGCTGTATGGAGCAGTAGTCATCTCAGGGTAGGCTCCAGTAGCTTTGCTAGTGTAGTCCAGAGGTTTACCTGCCACATTAAGTTAAAAAATATATATATGTTTTGGCATCTTAAATACATTTTAATTTTGGAATTAAACATGAAATGTATTTCTTAAACGTCATGCAATTTCATGTTGGTAAAGTCTTGCTTTATACATGCATATATGCAGTCATTTTGGCTAGCAAGATGCAAAACCAAAATACTGAGGCAGAACACGCAGGCACACACATGCATCTGTATGAGGACAGAAAGAAAAAAAGAACAAAACATGTATATGTTAATATTTATCTACTAAACGCATGCAAATCAAACAAGCAAACTATGACAAAGTAAGGAATGGATAATATACTTAAAGAAACAAACAACCACAAACATTTTAAGGATGATGGTAGCAAACTTCAATTGAAAATGAAATGAAATGAAAGGACATTAAAGCAACACAAATCATAATATTAATGACACAGAATTAAGGCTATACTCACCAGCAGAAAGTTTGGTAGCTGTGAGGTCAATGGCTCCATCTGAAGACCCACTGAGATACTCAAAGTCACTCTTCTGATCATATGAGATCATTCCTGCTTCATTCAGGTTTGTCTCTGACACTGAAGCTTTTATACCATTCAAGCCTTTGATAGCATACAGTCCAGCATGATCGTACTGGTAATGGTCATCTCTGTAGCCAAAACGGTTGTCAGGCTGGGTTGTGACTGGAGGCTGTGTTCTGCAACTTCCTGTAAATGGTAGCTTATAAATGACATCACAGCAAACATTCCTTCTTCCAGCTGTAAGGTCAACTGGGGTCCCGTCATCCTCTACAACAGTAGTTACCACTCCTGGGCTTGTACCAGACAACGCTACCATAGCTCTCACTGGTCTGTAGTTTGACAAGTCCATGGCCCCTGTGGCCTCTAAAGAAAGCACTGGTTCCCCATCGCTGATAGTTCCTGAGTCAATTATCATTGGTGGTTTATCACTCGAGGAGACAAGAGTGCCAAAGGAAAGGTTCATTGGTATGTCTTGAACTGTGGATGTCACAGCAGTGACAGCAGGCTGGGAGTTGACAGGTCTATATACAATTTGTGCGAGTGGTTCAAAAGACCTGTATGTGGTTAAAGGCAGAGGTAATGATGTAACAGGGCCCTGCAAATCAAGAGGTTTCTCAGCTGGAGTACTGTTATATGAGGCAATGGTGGCTGTGCAAGTGACTATTGTGATGCTGTCTGTGACAACAGACAATGTGGTTGAGGGAGTGATTTCTGCACTAAGATTTACTATTTCAGGCTGTACAGCAGTGATCTGACGCCCACTAGAGTCACTTGAAAAAGACTGTCGACATGATTCAGGTGGTGTCAAGTCCATTCCCTGATCAGTCATCTTCACACCAATCTTCATCGTTCGTAAATCAATCACATCACTGGGATAGATTACTTTACCATTCTGTTTCGGTAGAGGTGGGACTTTAGCAATGTCTGGCTGGATAGTGATTGCCACACTGGGTGGAGGGACTTGGGGCAGTCTTTCATGGACAACAGAGACAGTGGTCCTCTGGACCTCTGTTGTGACAACCTGAGTAACAAGGTTAGGTAGGCTTTCAGGAGGTTGACCTGAGGTGGAGATTGAAGAAGAATACATGTGACTCATACTAGAGACTACTTTTTCTTGACCTCGAATCTCTTGGCTCTCAATAGACTCCTGCTGAATTTTAGTAATGGTTACTGGAGCCACAGATGCACCCTGTGGGATGTCCTGAGTAGGAATTGAGGATCTTCTGTTGTATGCTTCATCAGGTCTTCTTTGATCATATTCAGAACTATATGTTAATGTATATGGTTGTTGTTCGGTTGGAACTGATCCACGCCTGCAGGGCACCTGATCCACAAAACTATCAGCAGAAACATCTTTTTCAGCTGGCATGTTTACTACCTGTGCCATGAGTAATGGTTGTGGCATGGTTATGGATTCCCTCCTGGTAGAATAGGCTTCAGTTGTAACTACTTGTGTTGGCATTTCATACTCTGTGGGATAGGAAAATATCTCATTTGTCATGTATGTTGGCTGCACTATGGATGATATTGATGTTCTCCTCCTACTAGTGGTTTCTTCAGTTGTAATAACTCCAACTGGCATCCCAGTCTGAGGCTGCATCATTGATGATGGCAGTGAAGCTCTCCTCATTACAACATCCTCAGTTATTATTTCTGTGGGGGTCTCACGCTCAGGCTGCAATGCAATGACCTCCAGTGGAGGTGTTGAATGTGGCACAATGGTGGAGGCAAGTGATTCTTGATAGCCAGAGATGTAAGAAACAGGGGTTATTTGTGGTTGTACTGTCATTTGTTGGACTTCCATCAACATAGGAGATGGTGCTACTTTAGCAGCTGTTGAAGCCTCTCTAACTTCAGCCTCTAAGGGTATGGGATAAGGTATTGGAAACACTGGTGGAGATGCTGGTATTCCAACAATAGTGGTTTTAAACTCAGTAGGTAAATCAGGCATTGTAGGACAGGTCACCACTCCAGCAACAGAAAGTGGTTGTTGCAGAGAAGACTGGTCTGTCAATTGAGGTAAAACTTCAACTGGCTGAACAGTTTGTGGTAGTTCAGCAATGATGTGAGTAGTGTTTACACTTGCAGGAAGTCCTTGCTCTGTATATTGAGTCACTGGTTCAGGTACTGCCTCAGTGATTACATCAGTAAGTATATCCTGTTCTTTTTTCACAACTTCTATTTGAGTGGCAACTTGTGGCGGAAGAACAGTTGCGGAAACAAATACATCTAATGGCACACCAACTACTTCCCTTGGAACCTGTGGCCATACAGTTGGTATTGGGAACTGAGAAACTTGTGAGTCAGGAGAAGTCTCTGGTGGAACTGTTTCCATGACTATGTGCTGGGTGTCTGATGGTATGGGCCGAGCTCTTGCTGTGACCTGAACTGTTTGTGGTTGAATAGGAAGCTTTGGCTCTTGAGGCACTACAATGACTTCAGACATTGTTTCAGATGGTTTTAGTGGCTGTGTGGTTGGTTGTTGTTGCTCTGCTATTGGAACATATGGTTTCTTGATTGGAAGAGGTACACTCTGTGCTTGAATCAGTGTGTCGTGACTTGATGGCAGTGCTGCAACATTACTCACAGATGAAGGTGGTTGCACTGAAGATATAGAAACTTTTCTGGCTTGTACCTCAGTAGACACTATCTCAGAAGATTTTATTTGCTCTGGAACAATTGCCTGTGCTGGCATTGGTGGTGGATGCCTTACAGTAGGTACAGATGCTCTCCTAACTGTAGCCTGGGCTGAGAATATCTCACTGGGCGTTTTCTGCTCTGAAGGAGTGGTCCGTACCCCTGACACTTTTGTAGATGGGATAGAGCCTCGTCTGACAGGTGCCTGGACTGTTATGCTCTCTGTTGGTGAGCCAGGCTCGGACGGAAGGGTTATCACCACATATGTCTGTAAACATTTGGCATGTCTAGGAGACAGTGGGGACTTAGGGGATGTTGTACCCATTTTTGACTCACCAGGTCTTGTGAGGCTAAGAGAGAGAGCAGTTGGGGGTTCTTTTGTCCTAGGCAATGTTGCAGCTTTGGGGACCATGAGAGGAGGTGGTGGCTTGACACTCTCTCCAGGTTTATGGCTAAAAACCAGTCCTGCTGGAATTGAAACTGGCTTCGGTGGTATTGGTGGAGGAGGCTTGGCAGTTTGACCAGGGCCAGTTGTGGTAACAGAAACCTGTGCAACTGTTGCTGTAGCTGTTGTCATTGCAGTAGGGATTTGTGGCTTTGGATAAAGAATTGGCTTGGGTACTGTAGTAGGAGGTGGCGGAGGAGTATCTGATACAGGTATTTCTACAGTTTCTGAAACTTTTGACCCCACCATAGTTTTAGGTGGAATTACAGGAGCTGAAGTTACTGGAACTGTTGATACCTTAGGGGACACTGAAGAAGTAGCTGTGATGGGTATATCTGATACAGCTGTGGGAAAGGGGGAAACACTAACAACCACAGGTTGTGTGGTTATTTGACCACTACGTGCCACAGAAGTAGTGGAAGTTACTGACGCTGTGCTGGGTACATCTTGTTTGTGACCAAGCTGAGATAAGTTTTCCATACTGGGCACAATGATAACTACATGCCCTTGTCTAGTTGGGGTTACTACTTGAGGTACAGCCACACCATCTGGTTGTATTTCTTCCATTCTTGGCTGTATATCCACAACTACTGACTGCATTGGCTGGCCAGCCAGTGTTGTTCCAACAGATATGGAAGTAGTCACAGGGGGAGACACATGCTGGATAGTCTTTGCAAGATCTGTGTCAGGTTCAGGTAAAGAAACTGATGTAGACCGAGGGGGAGGAGGGGGTGGGACCTTTCTTTTTACTATAGTTGTTGAGGCCTGTATTGGTGCAGGCTGTGTTGTTGTTTGTGTTGTTTGGACTGAAGCTGGGACAATCACTGGAGTCATAGATGTGACTGCTGGTTGAATTGGGACTGAATGAATCACTTTGGACTGGGGCTGAGAAGGGGTAGTTACAAGAGCTGAAACTGGTAGTGGTGTTTGTGCAGAGATTGGAGATGTTGTTGACACCAGATCAGGCATCTGGACTATGACTGGCCCAGAGCTGGAAGCCAGAGTGGCGGAAGTTGAAACATGCATTGAAGCTGGAATAGGGGGTGGAACTGGACTGGCTGCTGGTACAACAACAGGTGTAGTTGTGGGTGCTGTAGGTTGAACAGAGACAACAACAGGAGCTGGACTTGGCCCAGAAACTTGTATAACAGCAGAAGCCTCAATAGGCATCTGAGACGGAGATGATACCAAATCTGGCATTTGAACCACAACAGGTACAGGAACTGATGTCTCGACTGGGGTTGGAGTTGGAACTGCAGAAGTTTTATCTTTAACTACTTCTTTTCCTTGAACTTTAGATGGATCAGACACCACATCTGGTATTGCAACCACAACAGTGTTGGCAGAAGCATCAGGGCCAAGACTCAGGGGTACCACTGCAGCTGTGGCAGATGATGGTGAAAAGGTCTCAGGTGGTGAAGGGGTTACAATTGAAGTTGGAGGTGTTGGTGTAGAGAGTGGAGTTGAATCTGATGAAAGAGGTGTTTGAATGTGGTAAGAAGAAGACGATGTAGCATTTGAAGCCAAACTTGAGTCAGGTGTGGCTGGTGATGTTGGAGGGGACATTGGCGATACAGGGGAAGGTGTAGAGGTTAGTTCTGGGGCTGAAATTGGAGTTGGAATAGGTTTTGGTTCTGGCATTTCACAGACTACACTGATAGGCTCCACTTCAGTAGTATCAGACAATGGTGGGCTTATGGATTGTTCTTTAGTGTCAGAGTCATCACTAGGAGTAATGTCAGAGGAAATACCAACACCGTACTCATCTGCAAGACTGTCATCCTCTTCCTCTCCAGACGAGCACTGGGTAATTTTGAGGTCGGGTATTGGGAATAGTGCCTTTCTGAGTGCATGATCCTGTGGAACCATAGGTCTAACAAAACCTATGCCAGTAGGAGCACTAGGAGCAACAGTTCCCTCGGGGCGCTTTGGAGGTGCAGAAGGACGCGGTGGAGCTGGGCGTTTCTTTTTCTTCACTTGTGTGTCACTGTAAAATTCAGTACCTGTCACAATGATTTCAGTTTGCTCTGGGATGGTTGTCTCTTCAGTGGGTATTGTCACCACACAGGTCTCATCCACACTGACTGCTGCCCCTGATAATGAAGAATCCATTGCAGTCTGGGCCTGTTGAAATTCATGTTCTATTAACATCAGTTCTCTCTTCTTCTGCATCATCTCTTCATAAACCTCCTCTGGAGATCTGAGTTTCTTTGTAGGTTCAGGGCCAGTGTCTAATTTCAGTTCTTCAACTTGAGGTTCACTTACTTTAATTTCAGGATCCTCAACTAAGGACTCATAAAGATAGTCCTCTATTGACATTCCTCCATAGAGTGGCTCAATATCTGGAGGACTCTCTCCTGGAATAGCCTTTGTCTTCTGAATAATTTCCTCATATGCTTCTTCAGCACTCTTCAATGCTTTTGTTACCATCACAGTGTCCTCTTTAACTGGATCAGAGGAAATGTATGGTATTACTGTCGGTGAAGGTTTGCGTCCCCTTTGTACAGCTCGCTTAGCCTCTGGGTCTGATTCTACACTGGCAGAATAATCAGAGCCTGATGTTTGTCGGGATTCATCCAATATAGTGACCTTTCTCAAATCCTCAGTGGAGGATACGTCCTCAGATGCAGATATTGGTTGGTCATGCGCAATAAGTTCATCTTTATCTTTCCTGGGCTTCTCTTCATCCCTCACGTTTTCTTCCTCAGAGGAATCTTCAATAGTGGGAAGAGGTTGAGTTGACTGTCTGTGTTTACCTTTGCGATGTTGTTTGTCCCCACGAACTTTTCTAGGACTACTATCACTATCCTCCTCTAAAGATGAGGCCGATGTAGGTGACGATCCTGGAGTGACACTAGATGCCTGGACACTAGAGGATCCCTTTGACAGGGACTCTGTGATGCTCTCGACTTCTTCATCAGTGCTTTGTCTCTGTCTCATTACTGGAATTGCTTTCTTGAAAGTAGTGCTAGGGATCATTTCAGAAGCATCCTGAGTAGATGCTGTGCTGGTTTTCAGGACAGCTTTACTCTTAGCCAGGATGCTTTCATTGTCTGTGCTACCTGTCCTGGTCAAAGGTTTGGCTTCTTTTGGTACATTATCAAGCTCAGCTTCCTTGACAACTCTATCACTTTCTAAGTTCTTTTCTTTTTCATCTTCTGAAAGAGACATCTCTTCTTCATCACCCATACCGATTATTTGTTTACGGATAAACTCCTCATCTTCTACAGAAGAGTCAGCACTCTCTGTTTTGAGGTCCTCACTACTAGATGAAAGATTGGTCACTTTTAGCCTCCTCCTCTGGACTTTAGGTGAAGGTGTGAGCTCACTACCACTGCTTTCTTCCATTGCTTGAAAACTTAGGCGCCTTCTCTCAGTTTTAACCTCTTCCTTTACTGGCAATGGTGGACCTACTTTTTCATCTTTCACTGTTTCACTAACCACCTCTGCAGCCTCAAATTCTTGAGATGTGGGTAATATCTGAGGATGAGCTTCATCATGCGCTTCTCGCAAGACAGTAGCTGTCACAGGGATAATGTCCAATTCATTGCGATGAGCAGTTTCTTTTAATGACTCTTTTTTAATTTCATTTTCCTCCTGCAAATGAAATCAAACAAGGCAACATTAAGGACATGCACATGTACGGTGTGTTTGAAAAAACCTGTGTCTTAAATAAAGAAAAGAAAAAAAGTATGCACATGTACATATATACATACACGCATTAGCTCATGGAGCAAAAACAAAGTAATTCCCTCCTTTGGAAAAATCAAGGTAAATCTTAAGCTGTTTACATCAAATTATATTGTGAAATATCAAAGTTAACCAGTTGCACCATTCTCAGTGTCACTGAAATAAATGTACATATAAAAATACATATGGCAGCAGCATGCTTTTGGGTAAAATGTCAATTTAATCTCATATTTTTTCGATATAAAATGATACATTCTTACCTTTCTGATGTTGTCAAGTGTAGATATTTGTGGTTCTAGAGATGAGGGAACAGCAGTGACCTTTTCAGCCAACTTATAAGCCACCTCCTTGCTGTCAGTTGTCGTGACTGGTTTAGTTTCTGTCTCTGGTTGGGGTTTTTGTGACTGTGGTTCAACCCCACCTTGCTGTAAAGGTTTTGTTGGCTCTGTCACTTTGATGTGATCACCAGGCTGTACTTCTTTAATCCCCCTCTCTGCTGGTGATAATTCTGGCTTCGTTTCAGACACTGGAACAACTTGAGCCACTCCAGAAACTGTGGAAACTGGTGCAACTGTAGCTTTAGTTGATGGAACAGAGGAGACCACAACCACACCTGCTTCATCTTTAACTTTTGTGAGGTCAAATTTGGAATCCTCATCTTTGAGAAGCTCAGTTTTAACTACATGTTCTTTATTGTCTATTTTCACAGTCTTAGGAACACTTATTTTTGGTGGTTCAACATTCTGTGTTACTACTGTCTCCTGCACAGGGGCTGGGGGCAAAATGGGTTCTTCTTTGGCTGGTGGTAAAGGTTGGCTTTCTGCTACAGCAGAAGAAACCTCTTCTGTAATGGGGATGGGTTTGGTCTCTGGCTTTATTTCGGTAACAGCTGCTGCTGTTTTGGTTTCCATGGCAGGCGCAGGCTCTTTTTTGTCTTTCTTGATGGGAATTGTTGGTTCTGTCTTTATGGGAGCAGGTGTGGGCTGTGATTTTGTGGGTGCAGGCATAGGCTTTGTTCCCATAGTTTTGGGGTCTGACTTCTGGACTGCAGGTGTGGTCTGGGTCTCTGGCTTGGCAGATACAGGTGAAGGCTGGGACATTTTCCCTGAATCTCCCAGCTGTCCCAACAAAGCCCTTTGAGTCTGGCAGTTCAGACACAGCCATTCCTTCTGCAAAAGAAACAAAAAGAAAAAAAAAAAGACAAAATAGGATTAGGATACAAAGGTATATTCACATACATCAACACAGATGTGTTGTGAAGCTTTACTTGTTGTAAATTGCATATGATACATTTTTGATTAGTCATTGTTTCAAATTATCAAAATGTAATCGTAAAGAGAAAAGTCCGAATGATCCAAGATTAACAATTCCTTCCAAACAGGTTACAAGACATAAAAACTACAATAGGCATTGAGCTAGAGAGTTGGTGTTAGTATGCATAATGTATTTTTAAAAAAGTTCATTAACTTTGTACAATGACTTCTTTACTTGTACAGGATTGAAAATATCATGCTCATATTCTATGCTTCATAATCATTCAGCAATTACTTGTATACAGATTCATAAAATGTAATAATATTGATGCAAGTATTGGCTTTTATGTGCTGATACTCTCTATATTACCACATTAAACTACCAGTGCTGCCTCTGTTTGGTAAAGGTATCAGGGGTCTCTTTACACTCCTTGTTGCTACAGACTAACAGTAAACAAGGCCAGGACAGAGACTAGGGTGAGATGTTGACATTGAGCTGAACTGAACAGCATGAAGAGACAACTATTCTCACAGTAATAATAATAACAAGCCAGTGCTTGTGGATTAACTGTTCTACCTGAGGTTGTCATTTGTGTGTATAAGGCCTTCCAGATCACACCAAACAACAAATATGAACAAAGCAAGTAAAATAGAGTACAGAAGACATTCACTCAGTATGATTCAACTTCTACACCTTCATTCTTCAAAAAATAGATATGATCAACATGTTTTGGTTTTTTTTTTAACTAAGAACAAAAACGATTTGTGCTGTACAAAGTGGCAGATAGTAGGAAAAAGCACTCTATATTCTGTTTATTTCAACAAAATATCATGTTAGATTTATTGTCTTTAAAGTTATTAAATGTGGTTGCTGCAGAGTACCTGTGTCAAGACAACAGGATATGCATTGCAGTGGACAACAGAAATACAACCTTACATTGACTCACGTCTTATATTTCCAATTTTGTACTTGTCCAATTTTTTTTACTACTTAATACATCTTGACTTGTTATTGATAACCCCATAGTACAGCAAAAAGCAGTCTCTTATGCTGATTAATTCCATAGCAGCAGAAGTGACATAAATTGAATTTTCAACAAACACTATAGTTACTCCACAATTCAAAAACCAAAGCATTTCTAAAAAATATTATCACAATTCTTAATGATAACAACACTGTCGCTGTTATTGTATTAGAACCATCGCCACAAAATAGTAATAAAAATGCTTACCTTGCACAAGAACTAATCACATCTTATAAGCAATGCTACTACTTTTGAAATTTAATCCTCTGAAGGTACACTCCTTATCACATCAAAGCCCTATTAATGAACATTTAAGGAGCAGAGAAAGGCAATCTGTGTGTGTGTGTAGCAGCAGACCAAATCACAGCAATGCGCCTGCCTCTGCAGAGCCAGAGAGAGCAGTTCCGATACACAGAACAGAGGAGGAGATTACATCGCTCACACATCCTGTTTGTGAAACACCATTAGACTTTAATTACTTTATCCATGCAATAAAGTACTAAATCAGGTACAGCAGATCTTGATTATAAAACCACAATGGGCAGATGGACACATATTCATGCAGCGCTTAAACAGGACAGGTATGTGGATGTCACTCTGCATGCACCCACTCAATTAATGCCTTAGCTCGTGGACACACATGCTGAGTTGATCTTTCTGAGTGATGTAATCTACCTCATGTCATAACCTGGGTTAGGTTTTACAATCCAGACAAATACTCCACACAACACACAGCAGTGAACACAAAGACAAATCTAACACAAGCATATTCATATCGTGTGTCACTACTTGTATTCAATTCTGAAATGTAATTGGCAGGACTATTATTATTATAATTGTAATTATAGTTATAATTATTATTATTGTACTTCAAAGAGTTGAGGGAATTTTAGTCTTTAAAGTAATTCTACTGCAAGCATAACACATGTAAGAGTATAAGGTAAATGCTCACATGCAGAAACTCAGTATAGCAAACTGTGTAAGAGTTGAAGTTTTGCATTAATGCAAATGGTTTCACTGATTAGTATGGATTCAGAGTAAACATGGTGACAGCTAAAGACAATAATTCAAGCAGCCTGATGAATAAGACTCAAGTTATAAGTTTATGTAAAAGAAGTCTGATGCCGAGTGATAGTGAGATGCTGTTATTCAGGGAGTCGTGGCTTAAGGACATGATAATCATATTTATCCATAACAGAATGAAACAAAGCCTTATTGTCATCATGCATGATGCTCATAACAGTATAAACAATTTAATAATTCAAACCTCCACTTTATGAGTTTTGAAACAAGCTCAGCCTCACTGAATGACTTAGAAGACTGATACTTGCGCCCTTTACAGTTCCTTGATTAAAGAAAAGCTCCTATAGCAATGATTTATCATTTATATTTGATGAAACAGAGGGGATCATTATAAGTCCAATATTCTCTCGTCAACATCTATCAATGACATAACTCCTCAACATCCCTCCATTTGCAGGATGTAATGACAGCTACAAGGAAAGTGCCCCTTTTGCATAATTATGTTAATTAGAGAAATCATATCACTACGAGGCCATCAGAGGACAAAGCACAATTCAGAAACTCCAGCAGAGCCTTGTCTGTTCTCTGATCATCTTATAGACTCCATAATAGCCCTATCAGGGGCAGCTTATATGCATCATTGGAATTTTCACTGAAAAATACGATGACTTATGACTCTACTGTATGTATAAATACATCCAAACATCAAACCTGCTAATAGGGACAAATCATACAGTTTTATCCTGATGTGAAGATGTGAACCAAAATCAAATTAAAACTCACTGGCCAATTTTAGATGCCTGCATGATTACATCTAAAAACCAGACCAATTATAAAAACTCCTGAGACAATATAGTAATTAAGTTATTATGTTTGTTTGCATAATGAATTAGTTATATAAAAACATAACCACTATACAAACATTTACCTTCAGCAGTATTTGGGTGATGGTAAATTAGATATTCTAAAGTGGTTTGCAAGCAAAATGCCTCCAGTAAAAATGTAGTGATGTGTATTGTAAGTATAGTTTCCAAGATACAGTCTAGAGTCAAAATGTGAAATTCAAAGAAAGAAATGTGTTGTCTCAGATCTACCAGATCTACTTCAAAACACTGTCTGCACTTTACAATACATTCACTTTATTCACTTTTCATGTCCTTCTAGTGGAAGATTTATAAATCTAGTGGATAAATGTACATAAACCAATATATCTGTGTAATAATTTATCTTATACACTGAAACATAACCAGCCCTTTTTGCTGTTTGGTTTCCAATTTATCTTATTAAAGTATACAAGATTTAGCACATTTAACTCCTGAGACAGATCATTTCTTTAAAAAAAATGTGTAGACCAGTGTTATAAATAAAGTTACACAGATATGCAGATTTTTCAGACAGCCCACAAAAAAGTAATTTACTTTTTGATATTTGACATTGTTGTCTATCCATTATTATATTTATGCTTCCCCTTAAGCAAGACTAGCTTGAAAGGAGCTACGAGAGAATACCACTGAACATCAAAGAGCAGCTTTCACATATGGCTGCAGAGCCATGACCATGCAACCCTGAGTATTTCTGCCTGTCACATCTATTTTCTCTCTCCTGCAGTAACCCTTCCCTTCATACCTCCAGGTGTTGCTTTTATACTAACCATTATCCAAACATTCATTCATTCATTTAACCAGTTATAACATTTCTGAAACATAGATGGTGAAACTCATGCAAATAAAGAGCACAATTTTATATTTCATGGCAAACTAATATCTAATAAATCAGCTAATAGGCACATTTACGCCTATGATGCCTTTAAGTTGCATGAGAAACCCATTAAGTGGTCCAATAGGTGATGACGACAAAGTGGAACTGTATAGTTGTGGCCTAAAGTTGGATTTTTTGCTTAAATGTGATTTATTCTCCAGTGAAAGTCTTTCAAACCTATATGATGCTTCTAATTGTTTTTCAGTGTAGCTCAGAAATGCATGTTGTTTTTTTTTTTACTAGGCAGCAAATTTTACAAAAATAAATTCCCAACACATTCCCGAAATGTTTGACCACGATCATATACAGTATTCCACACGAACGCAGTAGGGCAGAGAGATTATATGCCTTCCACTTTTAAATGAAAAAGTCTTAACTATGCCACGTTAAATGTTTGTAGGCCTCAATATTTAAGATAACAGTTGCTGACAGGTGGAGAACATCTTGAATATGTCAGAACTCTATCCAGGGGTGACAGACACAGGCAGACAGTCATTCACACTCGCTGCTGGAACCTGCTGCTACAGTTTTCTTCTTTTAAACTGTACAGCATTTCACTGCTCAAACTATTCACACAGACAGGGGTCAGAGGCTCGTCAATAATACCTGCTATTGTGTGACAATGTCCTGGAACGGCCGGCAAATTGTTGATTTATGGGAGTTCGTCTACGTGAGGTGATGAGAATATGTTAATCGCGATGAACATGTGCTGTTATGGTTATCTTTAGATCTGTTACAGAAGTACCAGACTTGTACCTGATGAGTCATTTAACTTGCTAATTCTACATCAGACTCCCAAAAAATATCTCAATCAACAAAAAGGTCTAATCTCATCACATTTGCCTTCGGTGCCAGTCACTGCCTCACAGCAGTCTCAGAGCCATACATCAGAGTGTAGAATTTGGAAAGTCGCCATCATCCTTTTGTCTAATTAAATCTGTTTTATGAGTAAAGCGCAAGAGAACCAAGCAGAGAGCCGTGGGAGAGGCTGCTCCCCACGATTAGCTGTGAGCTGGATTACCAAATCTTCACAATGACAGTAGTCAGGAAATTCTGCTCTTGACATACAGGCGTTCTGCATTAAGCTGGATCTGCTCAGCTTCATAAGGAATTTTCTCCCTTTAATCACAATATAAAACTATCAATGACACTGTGGATTATTGCAACACCTTTAGTAAAAAAAAAACAACCCATCCTCAGTGGCCGTGCTGAAACTGTGACTTTCTATTGTTTTTTGTATCTGCTGTTAAAGTCGTCTTTTTTAAAATATTTATTATTTACATTAACATTTGGCACATTCCGCAGTGCATCCAACAGTAAATAAAAAGAGGAATCAATCATGTTATTGACTGTGTACAAAAATCTGGCGAAACAAGGACATTATGAATCAAATGTAAAATTAAAATGTTGAAATAAATGTCAAACTACTCTAACAGATTATTACATTTCTACACTATGCTAATGCAAAAATAAAATACTAGTTTATTACTTATTTGTACACGCTGATACATTATGTCTAATTTTTAAGAAGAGTTGTAAGAGTTAAAAACGTGTCAAAACTGATGTTGAGGTTCTTAGTTTGTCTGTGGATCTGATTTTGTCACTACTTTACGAGTGTGATTTTCATAAACAAGACTGTTGTAAAGTAAAGGTTAGTAAAAACTTTTGGATGACATGTTCAGCTATATTGGCATTTAAAATAAGACAACAAGGAGTACGTTAGATGAAGCAGAAGGTCCTTACTTTACTATAACACAAACATCCTAATCACCCCAATTCCTAGGCTAAGTTTATATAACTGTTTTGTCCTTTTCTTTAACTAAGCCACCAAAGATATTCTGCTTAAAACGGTTTTATTTTCATGCTAAAATGAGTATAATACAGTTTTAAATGTCACCAGTTTAATGTGGACCTGTCACATCCGAGAGGCGCTACTTTTCCTGTTTACATTTTCTGACTGGGACACTGAGGGAATGGCCTTTCGGGCTGTGGACTACATTACTATTTCACAGCTTCTACTCAGTGCCTTCCTGCTCTTGATACTGCAGCTAGTAAGGTTCTTATTGATTTTCTGGCAAATGCCTTTGGCGCAAACTGTAGCTGGCTAATATACTTGGCTTTCAGCAGCCCCCACAGTGCAGAACTGCTCATAAATCAAGCCCTCTGATAATAGGGAATGTTGACCTACTAATCTGTAATAAGCAGAGTGCTTCATTCTAAAGACAGGGAAAGACACCCCCTGCTTTTTCTAATCTGACAAATGGCACATCTGCAAACTCTTTGATGGCTAGGTTAAATGTAAAGTCTGGGGTGGAAGACAGGGTGTGTCACAGATAGAAAGCAAAGACACAAGGATGTACAATAATGAAGCCATACTTCTTAGGGGAGGTCCCATTCCATCCTGTCTGACAGAAAACCATTGCATGTATTAAAATAGCAACACGGATCACTTTCTCATTCCCAGGGAAATCATTGCAGCTTGAGGGATAAGTGTGACGCCCTTTGAAATGTCATGAGGGATCAAATTTACTCTATCCTAACCCCAAATAGAGTAACAAAATAATCTGCACAGAGAATGAGAGTTGTGGCAGTAAATAGATACAACAGTATTTGTTTCACTATTTTCAGTGTGCTTTTAATGCCGCATCCAGTCCAAGCATGAGGTTATTCAGAATTAGCATCAGCTATGGTACCTTCCAAAAGAGACTGTGGAGAAACAGTGGGGGTGCAGCAGGTACGCTGTGTTGGTCTCCCCATAGTGAGACTATTTTTAATACTGTCACTAGATGCACCAAAGGGTGTCTCATCCTTACTGCGGGGCCAACATCCTGTAGTTTTCTGGCCTCCAACAAAGAAAACCGTCTATGATACTACACCGATCTAAGGTCCCTTGTGAAAATAACAAAATCATAGCCAGCTGCAAGACTTCAAAAGCTACACATTGCAGTTGTGATGGTATGCAGCCAAAGATTTTGTCTTGAATTAGACTAGAATTAGTTTTGGGGGAAAAAAAAGCCTTTTTCAGGCTCTTACCATAGCTTTCTTGCAAATAGAAACAGAAGATTAATCTTACAACAAAGCAAAGCTCCAAAACCGAATATAAGCCAAAGGCAGCACTAAACACTTTACTTGTGTTTAAAGTGAGATTTTTATCCATGTGGTTACCTAAATATTTAGAGGACCTATCTGTCATACTGTCCTGTCACACAGACATACTGGCAATGCTCAACTTGCATGTGTCCTAGATATAAGGCAACAGTCAGGCTTTTGATGGCATCAGTTGAAGCAGAACAAGCATGCGGAAGAATGGATAGTCTTGCCGCTGGCACTCACTTTGCCTGAAGTGGCCTGCTTTTCTTTCAAATGGAAGCCCTTTTCATATTATAAAGGCAGCATTTCTACCTTCCTACTCCAAAACCCAGATGCTTTCATGAAAGAGAATTGACAGACTCATTCCCTGTGGATAAAGCAGGCCTTCAGACAGCAGTAAGTATGGTGGCTCATCCTATCCAGTTGTGTCAAGGCCAAGCTATTTCTGTTTTCCCAAGCTATTAGGAGGAACTAATCTATGTTGTACACACAGCAGCAACCATCCTTGTCCCTTCCCCCATCCAACTTATACCCTTTGGCTCTTCATCTACTCTGGTGTCTGAAAAACATGAGAAGTGTCAATTACATAAGAGGCCTATCTCTGCCAGTGTTATTTCTC
This sequence comes from Apogon talboti, assembly GCA_037367365.1. NCBI lineage: Eukaryota > Metazoa > Chordata > Actinopteri > Kurtiformes > Apogonidae > Apogon > Apogon talboti. The sequence continues at coordinate 11,286,043 of JAPQRQ010000023.1, forward strand.
TACAATAATGTGCCATTTGGGTTCAGAGTGCGGTTAATCTGTTTCTGTGAAACCAAACATGCATGAACAATGACAGAAGGACTATAGTACTGCCCTTCACTCACTCACTATATAAATACATTTGGCTGTCATTAAGAGTCAACAGCATGCAAATGAAATTTTACTTGTTCAGTCAATATATATATTTGTGTTTGTGTTTATACAATTTCACATTATGAGGCACACTCCCCGAAGACAAAAAACAATCACAGCATTTTTTGGTATTTGTTATGAAATTTAAGAGTTAAAATTTTCTAGATGGGTCTGAAAAAGAAACAAATTCATTCCCACACAGGGGAGAGGGGACCTGTTACCAAGAGGAAAAAATATAGAGAAATTATAAAGGTATCTAATGTATAGGATGTAAAAAGTCAAGGGTACATGACCCTGCTTTCAACAGTCGTCCATATTTGTGTGGGTGAGTCACAGCAGGTACGTGAATGTGTACTGCAGTCACCCACGTATAATAAATGTGGAATTGCTGAATTACATGGAGCCACTGATCTGTGAAAGAGCAGATGGCCTGAAAGGAAATGTCTGCTGGTCTAATGTACTGCACCGTGTTATGATGGACTAAATCCGTTTCACCTCTACTTATTGGCATATCACAGGGCTTTGCCATCTCAGATCTCTCACGGGGGCTGGAGATTCCCTGGCTACTGGTCTGCTATGGCAGCAGATCCCATCTCACTAATGCTGTTGCACAACCTTCAATCACTCTAATACATTTTCACTGAGGCTGGTCTGCTGAAGTACTCTTCTCATGAGCTGTTACGTAATAACCCGAGTCACCCTAGTGGAGGGATATCCACAGTCAACCATCAGGTAGTCTGTATTTTTTTTATTTTTTTTGCCCTTGATTTTGCTTGAGATCTTAGTAGGTCAACAATTAAATCAATAAACTGCACACAAATCAATGCTGAAAATAAACAGTCTGAAAACTGTTTCAGGCAAACTCTTCTCATTTTTCCTGCAAGGTCACCCTCTTTCATTCACCATCACCGCACTTATGCTGCACAACTATGATTTAGTAGCAGTAAATATGTCTGATTAGACAAGACATTAGTGCCAATCACAAGCCACAAAGAAGGAAAACAGACCTTAGATAATGTGTAACCTAAAGGCCCTCACACTTTTAAAAATAACATATCTTAATGTCTTTAATTGGCAGTTGTTTTTTTGGGTTTTTTTGGAGGGGGGGTGTTACTATCCACTAGTTGTTCCTTTATTTTTTTTTTTCTGATGTGTTATCCTTGTACTTGAGCCCAATTTAGGATGCACAACAGAGTTAAACCTAGTGCAGTTCTATGTGCTTATCTGTTAGGTGGCTGTTCTGATGTTTTGCTGCTCAGTATACCTACGAATCAAAACTAACATCATGACAGTCCAGCAAAACAAGTAACACCAATTTATGGCAGCTTTGTTTTCCATACCAAACCAATGGACCAATAAAAACTTAGAAAGACACTCATTAGAGCCCGTCCCTGCACCAAGATACAATGTTATAAAAAAAACATCCAGGATCCACCCTGTCAATTGTAAATTTGTCAGTACACTCCATGAAATCTTCCTTGGCCCTTTCCGTTTCCTTCCTCCAGGTTTTATAACAATTGGAATAGCAGTTAATACATAATTCTGCTAACAGACAAAGTAACAAACAGCAACAAAACAGAAATTGCATGGCAAGGATAACCTCAGTTTTCCAATACAGACCTAAAAAGAATGTTGCAAAATGTATTAGAATAATAACTGTAATTATGTAATAATTATTTTCACTCACCGCTCCTGTGTGAGGCATGGGGTTAAATCCACAGAGATTGCAGACAGCATTCTTGCATTCTGTACATGTGTTGTAGTTTGGAGGATCCTTGGAGCCCATATTAAGTTCAACCTTACAGAGCGGACAAGTTGAAAGACTTTCTTTAGTGGTGTCTTTAATCACTGCTGTTGCTTTTGGAGGCTCTGGTGGACCTTTCTCCACTTTGGGTTGTACTGATGGAGCAGGCTTGGTTTGTTTAGGTGGCTCTGATTTCTGTGCAACAGGTGACTTGGCCTCCCTAGCAGGAGACATTTTAGGAGAAACTGGAGGTGTAGTTTTAGGTTCATCCTGAACAGCTGAGGTGATGAGTGTAGATGCAGAGCTGAGGAATGAGGAACCAAATCCAAACATCTTCCCAGTCACTGACTCGGCAGACTTTGCAGCAGTAGGTGGTGTTTTAGGACCACCAAAGCCAAAGAAGCCTCCTGACTCCTGTTTTGCAGGTTGAGCTGGTGGTGCTGCTGCTTTGGCTTGAGGAGTTGGAGATTTCGAGCGCTGTTGAGGGGGTGTTTTTGCAGCTTCCTGTTTTCCAAGACCTTCTTTCACATCTGGCTTTGTAGTTGGAGAAGGCTTTACTGCAGCTGGTTTTCCAACAGGCTGTTGCTGGCCAGCTATATCCGTGGCTTTTCCTTGTTCAGCACCTTTAAGATCCTGCGTCTTCTTTATAGAATCCTTGCGAGGTGTAACTACCTCTTGTGCTGCAGTTGGAACAGAGGCTTTGACTTCTGAGGTTTCTTTTCTGAGTGGAGGTGGTTGAATGATCTCTTTTTTGACTGGTAAATCTGCAGACTTCTCCTTCTGGAGTGAAGGCACATCCTTCTTTTCTGTGGTCAGTGGCTGTGGTTTCATTGCAGGGTGTCCAGTTGGTTCAGAAGCTCCCAAGGCCCTCTGCATCTGGCAGTTCAAACAAAGCCACTCCTTCACCTGAGGGAAAAAAAAAATCAAATACAAGTGAATGTAAACATCATGTAAGTTAAATATTAAAAAACAATGTATAAAAGAGACTGGTTTTATACACTGTCAATACAGAATATTAAGCCACTTTGAGCATAATGTGCTTTCATCAATAATTTATATAAACTACATTATTGTCTAGTGTAACACACTGTAACAATTGACACAACCCTATAGTGTGTCAGCACTATAAATTTAGTGAATGGACCAAAAAGTAATGTTTGCTGTACATTTAGTTTAGAAATGAAATGCATGCCCAGACTCTTTTTGAGCCAAATTCACTGTATGGTGTTAAAATATTTTCGGCTACTTCACCCATATTTGGCACTGAACATTCTAAAATGCTAAAACATCAAATGTACTATAATGGACTAATCTCATAACAATTAAAATGTCACACTTAATCATTAATTGCCACTGTCTGGGTCATAATCAATCAGTTAATCAGTTCTAATTTTCCCTCATTCTCTATTATGAAAATCTAATATTTGCTGATGCTCTGATTTACCTCTGTCACATTGGGCATGGGATTGAATCCACACTGTTTGCAAACAGTAGTCTTGCACTCTGTGCATGTGTCGTAGTTTGGAGAGTCACTGGAGTCCATGTTCAGTTCCACCTTACAGAGTGGACAAGTGGCCTTATCTGCTTTTGTAACACCTCGGGTCTCAACTGGTGCCTTGTTGGGTACTGGTGGAACTTTGTCTGCTTTGTCCTGTGTTGCTGGGGGTGCCTTTTGTTGTTGTGGTTTCTCTGGTTTCGTCACCTCTTTTTGAACTATAGGTGGCTTGGTGTCCTTTGGAGGGACCATTTTAGGAGAGGCTGGTGGTGTAGGTTTAGGAGAAATGGGGGCTGTGGTGGACATTTTACGAGGTGATGGTGGTGTTGTTTTAGGTTCATCCTGGACAGCTGAGGTTATTAAATTGGATGCAGAGCTCAAGAAAGATGACCCGAAGCCAAACATCTTCCCAGTAGCAGACTTTGCTGCAGTAGGTGGTGTTTTAGGACCACCAAAACCAAAAAAGCCACCTGACTCTTGCTTTGCGGGTTGGGCTGGTGGTGCTGCTGCTTTGGTTTGAGGGACTGGAGATTTTGAACGTTGCTGTGGGGGTGTTTTTGCAACTTCCTGCTTTGCAAGGCCTTCTTTGGTATCTGGCTTTGTAGGTGGAGAAGGTTTCACCACTGCTGGTGCACCAACATGCTGCTGCTGGGCAGCTGAAGCTGGTGCTGGTACAGGTTTACCTGGAGGAGTCTCAGTTTTAGGAGGCTGTTGTGGCAGTTGCTTTCCTGCTTCTGGGCCTGGTGGAGGAGCACTTTTAGCAACAGAGGCCCCAGCTTTTGGAGGCTGTTGTGGAGTTGGCTTTTCTACTGCTGGGCCTTGTGGAGGAGTAGACTTAGTAACAGAAATTTCAGCTTTTGGAGGCTGTGGGGGTGTTCCAGGATGTGTCTTGGTTGTATCTTCAGAAGGTTTTACTGAAGGCTGAGAAACGTCAGTCTTAGAAATGGTAGATGGAACCGTTTTCTCAGGCAAAGGAGCTACTGGTGTAACCTCCTTGGTTGGTGCACCAACTGCAGGTGTTTTGATTTCTTTAACAGACTCAACAGGCTCCTTCGTGGGTATGACTGGTTTGGGAACATCTTCCTTGGAAGCTGATGATGGGGTATCTTTTTTCTGTGTGCTGACAGGGACCTCTTTGGTTGTTGATGGTTGAGGTTTCATCATGGGAAGGCCAGGAGGTTCAGAAGCTCCAAGTGCTCTTTGCATCTGGCAGTTCAGACAAAGCCATTCCTTTACCTATAAAACAAAAACATGGAATAACATTCTTAACTGGTTTATGAACTTCTTAATACATCATTTGGATCTGAGAAAGGATAATGATAGATTAAAAGACATTAGTAAAAGTTCAATTAAAACAGTCTACAAACTGTACAATATTTTATGTTCCAAAATTCTGAACTGAATTATCTAATTCATTGGACAGTAGTTACTTATTTATAATTACCTCTGATACATTTGGCATGGGACTGAATCCACATTTGTTGCAGACTGTAGTTTTGCATTCAGTGCAGGTGTTGTAGTTGGGTGCATTTTTTGAGGCCAAGTTAAGTTCCACTTTACAAAGTGGACAAGCAGACTGGACGACTTTGGAGGGCGCTTCGGACGATTCTGTTTTTGCAGGCTGTGGTGGACCTGCGTCTTCTTTTTCCTTGGCCTTCTGAGGCTGATCTTGTATCTTTTCTACTTGTGGTTTCTGAGCAGCAGCCTGTTTGGAGTCCTTTGCTGAAGATTTTGGAGAAACTGGGGGGCTTGACTTTGGAGAAACTTGTGATACTGACGTCTTGCCTGACACTTGTGGTGGGGCAGACATTTTGCGGGAACTTGGTGGTGTTGTGCGTGACTCTTCTTTCGCTGCAGATGTTATCAAAGTAGATGCTGAGCTAAAAATAGATGAACCAAATCCCAGCATTTTCCCAGTCACTGCTTCAGTGGTTTTTGATGCAGCACGTTGAGATTTAGGACTACCAAATCCAAAGAAACCTCCTGAGTCCTTATTAGTTGGCTGTGCTGCTGGAGCTGCTGCAGTTGGAGTGTCAAGATTTGAGTCCTTGCTGGGGGCTTGTTGTGCCTGGACCTCATCTGAAGATTTAACTTGCTGATCAGCTAATTTATCAGCTACTATCTTCTCTTTCTTTTCTGGCACATTCTTTAATGCAGGGGAGGTTGGAGGAGTTTGATCCTTTTTCTTCTGAAGAGAGGTTTCAATACCCGTTTCAGGAGGGGGTGCAGGCGAAGCTCCAACTGCTTTCTCTGTGTCTTGTGCAGTTGGAACCTCTTTGGTAGATACTGAACCACTTATATCCTTTTTAACCGTGGCTGAAGCAGAGGTTGGGGTGTCTGGTGCAGGAACTGAGGAAGAAGTTGATGTTTGGGTTACATCTGTTTCTGCTGTCTTTTGCAGTAAAGTGTCTTTCTTGTTTTTTTCTGGTGGTTCTGCTTTTTGGACAGAAGCAGTATCTTTCTTTTGATTTGCATTGGTGTCTTTTGGAGCAGTAGCAGGCATTGAAACTTTGTTGGGTGATACGTGGGGTTTCATCGGTGGTGACTGTACTGCTTCTGATTCTTTGAGAGCTCTTTGCATCTGACATGTCAGACACAACCACTCTGTTATCTATAAGAAAATTACATTGTTGTTAGCATACACATTTGCATAAGTGAATGCTATTTCATGAAAAAATATGGATTTTTATACTGTTGTAGAGGATGTGTAATATCAGTTCATTACTAGGCATATACTGAGTGAGTTATACTCACCTTGGACACGTTTGGCAGGGAGTTAAATCCACACTGGTTACAGACAGTGTTCTTGCATTCTGTGCAAATGCTGTAATTAGGTGGATCCTTAGAGCCCATGTTGAGTTCAACCTTACAGAGTGGACAAGTGGACTGCCCTGGTTTAACAGCTTCTTGAGAAACTGTTTTAGCCTTTGCAGGCTCTGAAGAAGCTTTGTCCATTTTTGCCACTGGGGGAGTCTTGGTCTGCTGAGGTTGTTCTGGTTTCTTGTCTTGTTCTTTCTTCTGGGCAGCTGGTGATTTCATTTCCTTAGCTGGAGACATCTTGGGGGAAACTGGTGGAGTAGTCTTGTTCTGGTCCTGAACAGCTGAGGTAATCAAAGTGGATGCAGAACTGAAAATGGATGAGCCAAAACCAAACATTTTCCCAGTCACTGGCTCATCTGGTTTTGCAGTATCAGGCTTTTTACCACCACCAAAGCCAAAGATGCCCCCTGAGTCTTGTTGTGTCTGTGGTTTACTCTGCTTAGTTCCAGTTTGCCTCATCTGGTCTGGTGATTTGTTAAGGCCAGGGCCTTGTGAGATTTTCTGAGAAGGAACCGGGCTGGCCTGTTTCTGACCTTCGGTCTTCTGAGCTGGTTGTTCTACTGTGGTCAAAGGTTTCTTCTGATCCAAATGTGATGCTGACAAGTCTTTCTTTTCAGGTGTAGCTGAGCTTGTCATATCTTTCTTTGGGGCTATCTGAGGGTTAACAGAGGGAGCTCCTGGACCCTGTGTTGCTCCTAGTGCCCGTTGCATCTGGCAAGTAAGACACAACCACTCCTTGACCTAAAAATGATGGAAGATTATGATTATGTTTGTAGGCTTTTCACAGTCCCCAAGTGTTTTTTATCTACCTATGCGGCAGGGATAAATAGTATTTTGTTGTAACTCCTGAAAAGACTGAATCAATTTCAACACAAGAGCTAGGAAAGGAGGCATTCAAATAAGCAGTTTAGTTCTATAAACTATTTGGACAGCTGTATACATAATAAAACACTCTCTCTTCAGACTTACCGTCGTTTCATTTGGTGTAGGATTAAATCCACACTGGTTACACACAGTGTTCTTGCATTCTGTGCAGGTGTTGTAGTTGGGTGGATCCTTTGAATTCATGTTGAGTCCAGTCTTGCAAAGTGGACAGGTGGACTGGCCTGGTTTGACAACTGCTTGAGAAGCTGCCTGGGTCTTTGTTGGCTCCAATGGTGTTTTGTCCACTTTGGCCTGTCCTGGTGGAGGGGTCTTCGTCTGCTGGGCTGCCTCTGGTTTCTTCTGCTGTTCTGCTCTCTGGGTAGCTGGGGATTTCATCTCTTTTGCAGGAGACATTTTTGGGGAAACTGGAGGAGTTGTCTTTGGCTGATCCTGAACAGCTGAAGTAATTAAAGTGGATGCAGAGCTGAAAATAGATGAACCAAAACCAAACATTTTCCCAGAAACTGACTCTGCTGGCTTTGTGGTATCCATCTGGGGTTTAGAGCCACCAAAACCAAAGAAGCCTCCAGACTCTTGCTGTGAACCTACAGATGCATTACTCTGCTTCCGTGCAGGTTGACCTCCAGGATCGGGACTTTTCTGAGGTTTCTGCTGTATTGTTTTATGATCTGGCACTGGACTGCTCTGTTGTACAGATGAAACAGACTTGTTCCTCTGAGGTGATTGTGAGGTTTCCTTCTTTTGTAAAGCAGACTCTGGACTGTCCTGTTGAGGTGTAGATGGTTTGGCAGAATCTGTCTTCTGGACAGCAGCAGGTGTGGGAACTTTGATAGGTGATGTCTGGGACTTCAGTGTTGGAGGCCCTGGAGGCTCAGATGCTGCCACGGCTCTCTTCATTTGGCAGTTAAGACAGAGCCACTCTTTAACCTAAAATGTAAATACAGCAGAGGTTTAGTTTTGTTTTGCTTTGATCTAAAACATTACTTGTAAATTAGCCCAATTATTTGGAGGAGCAGTTCATTTAAAACAAAAATGCATGTGTACAGTAAACAAAGAAACACTCTTTTCTTACAGGGGATGTTTTTTGGGTTTTTTTTCACTTACCTCTCCCATAGGCATAGGATTAAATCCACACTGATTACAAACAATGGTCTTGCATTCAGTGCAGGTGTTGTAGTTGGGAGGGCCTTTGGAGTTGATGTTGAGCTTGTCATTACATAATGGACAAGATGTTTTGTCTACAATGGGAGGAGTCTTTTGTGGCTGTGATGGAGCTTTATTTTCTTTTCCCTCTTGTGATTGGACTGGTTTCTTTTCCAGCTCTGGTTTTGGAACAGTTTTGGGCTCTCTTGCTGGTGACATCTTGGGTGAAACTGTTGGTGTACTTTTTGGGGAGGTTTTGGGAACAGGGGTCATCTTAGGGGAGCCTTGTGCTGATGCAGACATCTTTCGAGAACCTGGTGGTGTTGTACGTGATTCCTCTTGAACAGCAGATGTTATCAAGGTGGATGCTGAGCTGAATATGGAGGAACCAAAGCCAAACATCTTCCCAGTCACGGACTCTGTTGGTTTTGAAGAATCAGGTGCTGTTTTAGGTTGATTTGCCTGGTCAGTTGGTTTCTGAGATCCTGATGTCTTTAGGATATCCTGAGGAGTCTTCTGATTAGAAGTTTGGCTAGCTTGTACATTAATATCTGATTCTTTGCTATCTGTAGTTGGCTTTGTTGCTGTTTTAGATGGTGTTTTCTTCATTAAATTTGGTGTGGAACTCTCTTTCTCTTTCAGTGTATCTGGTGCAGGAGTATCTGTTTTGGGAGGTGCCTCTGTTTTTGATGTTTCCGTTTTTAAACTTTCAGCTTGAGTTGGAGCTGTTATCTTTTGTTGTGCAGTAGCTGGAGGAGTCTTGTTAGCCGCCTTATTAGCATTTTGTGATTTCATAGGAGGTTCTAGGGTTTCAGATGCACCAAGAGCTCTTTGCATTTGACAGTTCAGACATAACCATTCTTTCACCTGAAATGAGAAAATGCATAAAATTAAAACTCAACACTTATTAGTTCACTAAATAAAATTTGGGGCATTTGTTTGACTTGATTGTATTACCTCAGACACATTTGGCATTGGATTAAATCCACACTGGTTGCAGACAGTTTCTTTGCATTCAGTGCAGGTGTTATAGTTTGGAGGATCCTTCGAGCCAAAATTTAGTTCCACCTTGCAGAGTGGACATGTAGACTGGCGTGGCTTGGGAGCAGCTGGGGAAGCAGTTTTATCCTTTGGTAGCTGTGGAGGAGCTTTTTCTGATTTGGCTTGGAGAAGTGGTGATGTAATTGGTTGCTGAACTTGTTTCTTCTCTTGGTCTTTTTTCTGAGCAACAGGTGATATGGTTGACTTGGCAGCAGGCATTTTGGGAGACACTGGTGGTGTTTTTTTAGATTCATCCTGGACAGCTGAGTTAATTAGAGTGGATGCAGAACTGAAGATGGAAGAACCAAATCCAAACATCTTCCCGCCTAATGATTCAGCAGGCTTTGTGGCTTCAGGCTGAGTTTTAGGACCACCAAATCCAAAGAGTCCCCCTGATTCCTCTTGTGTTGCTGAGGCAGTAGAACTCTTCCTTCCGGCAGGACCTGTCTGCTCTAGTGGTTTCTGAGGAGTTGTCTTCCGGATTTCTTGAGGTGTTTTCTGTCCTGGAGCTGGACTCGCCTGCCTCTGATTTTCTGGTCCTTTAGGAACTTCAGCCTTTGCTGGCTGCTGCCCTGGTGTTAATGGTTTTTTCTGAGGGGAGGCTGGTGTGGAGGCCCCCTTTAGTTGAGATTCAGAAGGTGCTGAAATGTCTTTCTTTTGTTGTTTATCTTGTGGTGGAGTCTCCTTTTTTACAGCATTAACAGGTGCTGAGACTTTATTTGATGAGGCCTGTTTCATCATAGGGGTTCCTGGAGGTTCAGATGCTCCTAGTGCTCTCTGCATCTGGCAGTTGAGGCACAACCACTCCTTCACCTGTTCAGAACAAACAGATCAGATCATATTGATCAGTATTGTAGCATAATGTGGAGTATGT
>JAPQRQ010000023.1:11296195-11321875 GCA_037367365.1 Apogon talboti
ATCAATAAGATGATGTAATGAAAAAAAATGTTTCACAGTAACTTTATTTTGCAGATTTTTCTTACCTCCTTAACATTTGGCATGGGGTTAAATCCACATTGGTTACAGACAATGTTTTTGCACTCAGTACAGGTGCTGTAGTTTGGAGGATCTTTAGAGCCAATATTGAGTTCCAGTTTACATAGAGGACAGACATGTTGGCCTGTTTTAGAAACAACTGGAGAAGCTGATCCTTTCTGTGGAGGCTCTGATGGAGGTTTGTCGATTTTTGGCTGTACTGATGGAAGTCCCTTGGTTTGTTGGGGTTGCTCAGGTTTCTTCTCTTGCTCTGGTTTCTTGGCAGTGGGGGATTTGGAGTCTTTTGCAGCAGACATTTTGGGAGAAACTGGTGGTGTAACTTTGGGCTCCTCCTGAACACCAGAGGCAATGAAAGTGGAGGCAGAACTGAGGAATGATGATCCGAAGCCAAACATCTTCCCAGTCACCGACTCTGCGGGCTTTGCTGCTTCAGCCTGAGTTTTAGAGGCACCAAAACCAAAGAAGCCTCCTGTCTCTTGCTGTGACGCTGGAGTGGCATTTCTTTGGCTTTGTGCCGTCTGACTAGTCTGGTCTGGCTGTTTATGGGGACCTGTCATTTGGCTCTCCTGAGGCTTTTTCTGAGTAGGAGTAGGGCTGGTCTCTTTACGACTGTCTCGGTCTGGCCCTTTAGTAGCTTCAACCTTGGATGGCTGTGCTTTCCTCTGAGGGGAGCCTGGCGCAGAAGTCTTCTGTGGTGTGGGTTGTGCGGGGGTGGTCTTTTTTACAGACGAACTGACCAAAGATGCCTCACTTTGCAGTTCAAATCCCCCAGAGGCCCGTTTTACCTGGCAGTTCAGACAAAGCCACTCCTTCCCCTTTAAAGGAAAAAAGAAAAATAATGTAAATATTTTATAATTTAAATTAAAAGAAAATTAAAACAGTAAAGAAAAATCCAGAGTGTTGACATATCATTAAAGAGAAACACACACAAAATGCACAAAGGATTTTTTTTTTCTGCATTAATGCTGCTGACTACTAATTTAGCCATTAGTTTGAAAAGAACACATCAGTATCATGAGAACAAGTAGCCTTGGAATGTCCTTGGCCAGTTAGGCTACAAGCTTTGAATTGTGCCTTGGATTACAGAGTCAAGTGTCAGGTCCTTTGTCTCTTCAGATAGCCCGCACGATACCATGTGCATTTACCCTGTATGTGGTATCCCCACAAGGTGATTCCCTTGAGGTGTGTGTTTACATGTGTATTTGTGTGTGTGTTTGGCCATATGTGAAAGTAAATGTTAATGTGGGAACTAGTGTGAACTCAGCTCTCATATGGAGATAGAATGTCTTTATAATGCAAATCCTGAAATTTAATGGTCATGATTTTTTAAAGGATAGGATAGGTTAGGGTAGGATAGGATAGGATAGGATAGGATAGTGGTACAAACCAGTCCCTGTACTGAATGTGACTGTATCCTATATTAATACACTGTTCAAGACATTTTTATGTATAGTAAGTCAACTTCGTATATAGTTATCAGTATGACCATACAATAACACTGCATTTACAACTAAATTAAACTGTCTTTTGCAATCTTTTTAGGCTGAGCTGAATTACTTGAGGGAGCAGCATTGTGACAGTGAATGTGTGTAACTCTATTTTTATATTTCTTTTCATACTGTATGTGAGTGCAGCTCTCATCTGTCTGGTCTAGCTAAAGGGTTTGACACATTGTCAGGAGGACATGGAATAAAATAATTACAAACATTAAAGCAATATAATGACGGAAAAATCAAGAAAAATGCTTGTACAAAGAATCGGACTGTATGTTGAAAATGATGACTGCTATTCATGTACAGGAGTGCTACCATCTGGGGATAGCACTCCAAAGAAATGACATGAAAACTACTTAAGCAAGCAGTCTGGCATCAGAAAGGAACTTAGAACCCTCAAAGAGCTTCATTCAGAAGTATGATGAGCCTTCAACCAATCACATCCCTCTTGATGTCAAAATGATGAAAATCACACATTCACACAGGGAACATTTCAATAATGGTCATGAAATATACTATATGCTGAGAAAAATAATTAAAATCCTGGACATGAGGGTGATGAAATTTGGTCAACTTTTTTTTCAGTCTTCAGGTCAAATTTCAGTTTGTAACATACAGTGACTTACCTCTTTAACATTTGGCATTGGGTTAAATCCACACTGATTGCAGACAGTGCTCTTGCATTCAGTGCAGGTGTTGTAGTTGGGGGGGTTCTTTGTGCCCACGTTGAGCGCCACCTTACACAGTGGACAAGTGGATTGAGCAGCTTTAGAAGCATTAAAGACTGCTGCATCCTTCGGTGTCTCAACTTTGTCCACTTTGGTCTGTCCTGGTGCGTGGGCTTTCGCCTGCTGGGGTTGGTCTTGTTTCTTCTCCTGCTCTGACTTTTGGCTGGTAGGGGTTTTTGTCTCTTTTGCTGGTTGCATTTTTGGAGAGACTGGTGGTGTTTTAGGCTCATCCTGAACAGCTGAAGCAATCAAAGTAGATGCAGAACTGAAAATAGAAGAACCAAAACCAAACATCTTCCCAGTCACTGACTCTTCAGACTTGGCAGGTTCAGTTTTAGCACCACCGAAGCCAAACAAACCCCCTGACTGCTGTGGGGGAGTGCCGGTGGCTCCACTTTGTTTACGTCCAGGTTGAGGGCTCTGCCCCGGCTTCTGAGACCCTGATGTTTTTTGTGTGGTAACTTGTTTTTGACTTTCTGGTCCTTTTACTGCTTCAGCCTTATCAGACTGCATTTTGTGAGGTGAGCTTGGTGCTGAAATCTCTTTTTTTGCAGGTGCAGGGGAAGTTGCCTTTTTCATTGGGGGTCCTGATGGTTCAGCAGCTCCTTGAGCTCTCTGTATCTGGCAGGTAAGACAAAGCCACTCACGTCCCTGTGGACAAACAATGAATATTTACAAAGACAAAGACATAATGTTAAAAAGGGAAGAAAAATAACATTTATGTTAATATGTAAAAAATAACTTAACAAAATAACGTAACAAAGTAGTTGCTGTGTCTCTTCTCACTTTGATGCATAGTAGATCTGTTACTGAACATTTGTTTAGAGTCATTGCTTGCTCATTCATCGCTTATTTTTGATTTGTATTCACCAGTCCAAGAAAGCTTTTGAACATTCTCCAAATTTATGAATAATAAAATGAGGATGACAACTTAATTAAAGTCCACTCTGTCCATGAGTGAAATGTAAGCAGTGAAGTTTATGATGAATGAACTGCAATAAGAACTGCACAACTATCAATTTTGTGTGATTTTTTAAAGAATAATTATCAATCACAAATTTAAATATGAAATTTTAAATAAATGTTGTATACATTGACCAGAATAAAAGCAATGCAAGAAATAAATGGTGGCACTAGAAAAATATGAAGTTATTACTCACATCAGAGTCTGGAGGGCTGAAACCGCACAAGCTGCACACTTCAGATTTACACTGTGTGCAGGTTTTATAATTAGCTGGTTCTTTGGTGTGTGTATTGAGTTCTGTTGTATTACACACTGGACAAAGGGTCTTAGCTCCTGCTTTTGACTGAGATCCAGTTTTCGTCACTCCAGGTGATGAAGATCCTGCCCCGGATTGGCTAGGTGTTCCAGGTCCTTTAGGGCCTTGTTGCTGTGACCTAGGTTTCTCAGAAGACTGCTGGGGTGTAGTCCTGAGGCCTTGCTGCTGTTGCCCAACCTTCAGTGAGCCCTGTTGTTGTAAAAGTTTACCAGACCCCTGTTGTTGCTGTCCAGTTTTTGGGGACCCCTGCGGTTGCTGTCCGGCTTTAGGTGAGCCTTGCTGCGGTCCCGATTTTTGTGGCACAGCCTTTGGTGACCCTTGCACCCCAGTCTTTATGGGTTCTTTTTGTTGTGGATCAGTCTTAGTAGGACCTTGTTGTTGCGTCCCTGTCTTATATTGAGCCTGCTCTTGTGGTCCCTTTACAGATTCTAATTGTGCTCCAGTCTTAGTCACATTCTGCGGTTGAGCTCCAGGCTTAGGTGAACCTTGCTGTGATGGGCCCTTTGGTTGATTATTTTGTGGCCCTCCTTTAATCTGGCTGCCAGGCTCTTTACTTTCTGCCTTTGCAGCAACTTGCTGCCCTCCAGGCTTGTTCTGAGGCCCAGCTCGTCCATTCTGTGGTGATCCTTGTTTCTGTTGAGTAGGTGGGGGCTGGCCTGAAGTCTGTCGTCTCTGCTGTTGTTGAGGACTTTTGCCAGGGCCTCCTCCTGGCTGCTGGTCTCCAGGAGGCTTCACCCCCTGCTGGGGAGGTGGTTTTTGATTTTTATCCCCATCACCATCATCGCCAAATAAACCAAATTTATTCACAGCAGTGGAAACAGCACTAAGGGGGTTGGCCCCACTGAGGAACTTAGAGGAGAACATTGCGGGGTCTTCCTCCTCCTCCTCCTCCTCGTCTTCTTCTTCCTCCTCCTCCTCCTCCTCCTCCTCCTCGCAGGAGCTGGAATCTACAGGACTGTCAGAGTCAGAGCAGGAGCTGTCTCCTCTCTGTCCTGGCTCTCCTGCAGAGGCCTGAGGGGGGGCCGGAGCTGTGGACAGGGCATTTACAGCCCCACTGCTGCTGCTACTGCTGCTACTGCTGCTACTGCTGCTGCCTGGGCTCTCCTCTGGCTCAGCATCTACATCAGACTTCCTAAATGCATGAGATAGACAGGGAGATAGAAGACCAGCATAGAGAGATAGAGGAAGTGTGAGATGGCAGGAAACAAGACAAGAGGGAGGGATAATGAAAGAGAGCGTGAGAATTTGTGAACCACATTTACAGTACTGTCAGAGCCAATATACTCTCAGGTAAAGAAAAATAAACACGCACTGCTAAAGTATAATGGATTCACAAGAACAATAAAAGTTTTCCATCGACTGCTTCTATAATGTTGCTTTATGATCCTTAGGCTGGCTTTTAATCAAGCAGTCACTAGTATGGTAAGTCCACCTAAGACAGCTTAATGTGTTACATAATGTTTGGTTAACTCTGCACTATACGCTCTCTTCTTTATCATAATCCATATATTGCACAACAGAGAAATTTACAAGGCATTGTAAAAATCAACAAAATACCTCTTTCACATCCCACAGCGCTTGATAAATAAATTTTACATTCACCCGAGTGAAGCCATTATCATTTGCATAGCAATCGTCGCCTCTACACAGAGAGAGCCAATAATGATTCAGCCTCACTTTGATTTACTCCGCTTCGACTGTTGCTTTCAGCACCATGGACAGGGTCAGAGTCGCTCCATTGATCACAGAGTATACACGCCACAGAGACCCCCTTCAGACAGCAATACAACACACCACCATCCAATGTGCAACACAGGAGCTCTCAATACATCCGGATACTACAAACCCAAATCATATGACCATTTAAGGCTGACTCGCAAGTCCTGGTTACCGCTTTCCTCCACCATGAATGCATGACTTTTTTCTGTTAATCACTCCACCCGTGTTTTCTCATTCATCGCTAAAATGACACCTCGTAGAAGAGTGAAAAATCTCTTGCAGGGCATGTTTTACAGCTGCAGAATGAGTAAACACAGGAAACCTGGTGATCTGTCTCTGGAGAAACCGCTGGCACATCCGGGAAGGGGGCCAGAAAAAAAAAAGACTAAATGTGAAGTATATACAAATAGAAATAGGCTACAATATCAAGGGCAATACTGGTCTGTGATGTGGATTTGCCTTTCTATGTATAACACATGGATGTAACGTTTACTATGTCCAGGCCATTGCTGGCAGTGGTTCATCCACAGACCGATAAGCGGATCGGATATATTCACAGCGTTTTATCGAGATGAAAAAGAGGCATGCATCACATCCAACCACTTTAAACCCGACAACATTTGTCCGCAAAGGGTACAAGGTGATGGCAGCTCCGATCGTACGGGTGAACAGCGGATGAAAAAGCCATTATCGGTTATTTATATGTCCTT
This sequence comes from Apogon talboti, assembly GCA_037367365.1. Taxonomy (NCBI): domain Eukaryota; kingdom Metazoa; phylum Chordata; class Actinopteri; order Kurtiformes; family Apogonidae; genus Apogon; species Apogon talboti. The sequence continues at coordinate 11,302,204 of JAPQRQ010000023.1, forward strand.
GACAACATTTTTTTTCTTTAAAAAAAGAAACATCTATGATTAACTTCCCAGAATTATGTCAAACCACCTAAAACAAGCGACAAAACCGAGTAAAAGCCTGTCATCGGTGGCATTTCCCAAATACCATCTGTTATTTTCTCCGTGTCCCCCACTCATCTCCTCCCATCCTGCTGCCGAGCATCCTTCACCCTCCACGGTCACAATGTCAAACGGAGCAGCGCGGTATTCCCACTGAAACCGAGGGAACGGATACCTTCAGCAACGGCAGATCTGTCTCCCCATCCTCGCCCAAACCTCCTCGGATATCCCCTGTCCGTGCCTGTCTGATCGCCGAGGGATGGAGGGCACAGGGCAGCAGATAGAGAGCGATCAGCATCCACTCCGCCTCCCACTTTAGTGCGCAGGCGCCGCATCTGACAGGTGATCACAATATATATCACGCACGGAAATTGAAATTAAAGGGGACAAGGCGATTTATTTCCTTGATGTCACGTGTGATGAGCTGCAAAGACCTTACGATGTCCCCTTATGCCTGATACGTTGCACATTTTCTCAACGACCGTTAACACGCGTCTATTTGAAATGTCACTGTGGTGATTAGGCTGTGAGTACAGATGAGGGGATTATTTAAGCGATGATGAACGAGGGAGCAACTGCAGAGATGATGATTTCAGCTCTAGTAAATATTAAATGTGTTGTCACTCATTGCGGTTCAGCAGGATGTATTACCTGGACTGTCCATCTCCACTTAACTCATCAGTCTTTAAGCCCTGCCTCAATACTAACTCAAATACTGGCACAGCTCATTTCAGAAAATCATCTGGAAATCCACACCTTTGCTGGATTACTTGCAGCTTGCAGATATGAGCACTAATCACCAAGTTGATGTATAAGACATAATGCAAATGCTGTACACAATGCATACAAGATCTGAAAAAAAAAAAAAAAGGATCTTCTTACTTTATCGAGGAAAGAAATATTTTGTACATGCCGAGTTGTTTGCCTATTTCAGTGTGCAGCAGTTCACCCACTCCACACATTGTCTAGACAGTTCCTCTTGGGCCTCAATTAAACATTTCTGCTGTCGTTAGCGGTTTAGTTTATAGAATGCTAAATGAAGATGTATGTAATAGGAAGCGAACACCCACAGACACAAAGTATCTTTTCAGTCCATGTATTTCTTCTTCCTACTCTGCCCTTCTTATTCTGGCATTTCTCCCACAAGAGTATTTACTTCACAGAGGATGTGATGTGAAGAGACAATCTGGGCAACGTTATCCTGTGCTGCTGTCACCATGTTAAAAAAAGAAGAAGAAGGAAAAAGTAACAAGCATGGGCCTTCTTCTTTTCTCCCTCCTTAGGCCATGATCACCATTATCATTTATTTATTCCAGAACAACACTCATCTTAGCCCAGAAGAATTTCATATTCTTCCAAACACTCAATGTCAGTGCTACAGTTTATAACCTAAGGGCATGCAAAGTTTGTATTTTCTACATCATCTACAAGTTGTTTGCAGAATACTAATGCAAAAGCAAAGAATCAACTGCATGACAAGAAAATCTCGGTCTCTAATTAAACCTCATTAAACCATTCTTCTACATGAGAATACCTATCTAGAATATTTAGCTACATATTTTTATTTAATTTTACCATTTTACACTAAAACAAAGAGAACACATTGCATTTCTCATTATTTATAGGTTATTATGTTATTATTTTACTGCTCAGATCCACTTTAGATCATATTTGTCTGAATGTGGTACCTGAAGTAAAATGATTTTGACACTATTGATTATTAATATGTTCAGTGGAATTTGTGCATTTCATAAATTCATCCCATGGGCCGGAGTGGACCCTTTGGCGGGCCGGTTTTAGCCTGCGGGCCGTATGTTTGACACCTGTGGTTTAAACAGATTTAAGTTTCCTTAATGTACAGGCTACTCATGCACACACACGTTCACTCATATGCCAATGCACACGTAAGACATACAGTAGACACATTTCTATTCAGTATGTGGTGAGTGTGAATGAAACGTGTGGGAGGCAATAGAGAGCAAGTGGTGTGTGGGTGTGTGGAAGAGTTACGTCATGTATGATGTGTGAGTGGCAGAACTGTTATGGCTTCTCTTTTGTAAAGTGCCGGTTTTGGCTTCATTGGAGTGACGCACACACACACACACACACACACATAAACACAGGAAACATTCATCAGCACATTCTCCATCTGGGGATATAGGCTGCAGTGTTGCTCAGGACCCATACAGAGCCCGGAAATCCTTTAAGTAATCTGAGACTACTTTATACCTCACAATCTGGTACTCGAAAATCTTTTTGGTGGCTGTAATTAAAGAGATGATCCTCTTCCTATTTTTGTTGGACGTCAGAAATTATATTAATGCATTACGTTAATATTTGCTGTTTACGTCTTTAATTTATTTACAGTTTTATCAGTCTCATCTAGCTTGTAGACAACGATAAATCCTGATTGAAAAAATAAATAGTATTCGTGATTTGGTTTGTCACATTAAAGAACAATGACAATTTGTTTATCATGTTGTTAAACCACCTTTTGCTGCCCCACAAGTGAGCCATGTTTATCAGTCAACGGTATTATGTAAGTCTGTAAGACAGCAGGCAATCACCAGATGCGGTTCCATCATGTTCTTTTGATCTCTCTCTGCTTGTCAGTTTGAATGCAATAACTACGATCTCCACTGTCACCATGCTTTTTTTCTCCCACGCACTTTGATAATGCCGGACCAGACTTAAATCCCGTCCTCACACGACTGAAGCATCATAGAATTTCACAGCATCGCTGATTCGTAGAGAGAGGGACCCCACGGTGGAGTGTATGCTCTTGTGCTCACCGAGGAGTGAAAAGAATTCAATCTGCTCATGGGGAACAGTTTGAAAAGTGTGAATATTAAAACATGTTTCATGTGTGGGCTCTTTCATATGGGTACATTTCATGTGTGGCGAATACATTCAATTAAATGTCTTTTTAAAAGTAGTATTCTTACCCTTTAAAAAATTCATTTGGAATTGGCCACAAAAATAGTTGTGTCGTCAACCATTCATCAGTGATTTACTACCATTTATTATAATCATACAACCTCTGCATTTTGCATTTTTTAATGAAAATATGGTACTGTCCTATATTTAACCCTCATAGACCTGAACAACCAACAGCAGCTAAAAGTATCTACTGATCTAGAATGTTTCACAGCTTTTGAACCACTGATACTATCAATACACAGAAATAGTTCAGGTAAAATGCAGTTTCTCAGCTTTTCATTCCATCACATATGACCCATTTGGACGTTCAGAGGCTCCATAGTTAACGTTTCATAGTTAACCCATATGGTTTGACAAAGATCAATGGTAAAAACAAGCTTCTATGCTTGTTTTTATTTTCAGTTAATGATATATTTTGCTGAAAAACTCACTTTTTCTTCAGTTTTCTCTGTTCTGATATAATAACCTTTGTAATTTCTCTGATCTTTTAAGTACATCTACATGATCAGTGAATTTATTACAGGAAAATACCTGATTGTCAATGAAAAATGCAGAGAATAATATTATAATGAATGGTTGTTAATCACTTAGGAAAAGGTTAGATGTAGAGAAAAACATAAATTGTAAAAAAAAAAAGAAGTAAACCGCAAAAAGTGAGTTTTTCAGGAACATAAGTCATTAACAGAATGACTCATAGGGCAATAGTTTTTGACAGTTAATGCCTTTCTGTTTAGAAAAAACCCCCCAAATAATTCCAAGCAGAAATGACCAGATACGAACATTATTATCATTTGCTCTGCTTCATTAGTGGTCCATATGGAGCCTCCAATGACCAACAACTTGTAGAGTTAAGCTTGCTTTCCACATTGACATCAAGTCACATGATTTCCTCAGTGAAGGTGGAGTGCTTTCTTTATAGCCTGATACTAGAGTAATTAAATGCGTAAAAAAGAGATCATGTGTGTATATATTTCAGCATTAATTCAATAAAAACAGTCACAATAAAAACACTGACAAGCAGCATTAGATACAATAAACTACCTGCTCATTGGCCTAGTGACCTACAACTTAACGAGGCAACTTGAACTTGAAGTGGTAGCATAACATTCAAGTAAAAGTAACCCTAACTATTTGAGGACTACAAATATACAAATATACTGTGGGATCATATCTACAATAACAGCAGTGAACAGCGAACAGTGTGACCCCCCTGAGCCACTTATTTGCTGAAGGAGAAACCCAGAGTTCATCAGGGCTAACTATCAAAATAGTTTACCCTGATTTCCATTTTACAAACATAAACATAAGGGCATGTCTTCTTTGACAGTAGATCAGATTCCTCTCTCTCTCTCTTCTACAGGGATGCCTTTTTGCTCACTCAGGCGTACACCATTAGAAAGATATTTACACAGCATTTGTATTCTTCTACACACGGTCAAACCTGATCTCACCAGACACACATCCATCTCATCCTCTCTCTCTCTCTCTCTCTCTCTCTCTCTCTCTCTCTCTCTCTCTCTCTATCTGGCTTTCACACACACAAACGTAGTCAAACAAACAGAGCTTGGAAGCAGTACTTATCTCTCCTTCATTTTAATTAAGCCAACACATTGGAGCACAGTGCTGCCTGGCAGATTCTAACCCCCTCAGCTGTAATTCTGAGGAATCATAACAACAACAACAACAACAACAACCATACACTCATAAACTTTTTACAACTACTGTCGGTTCGTAAAAGAACACACACCTGTTACGTTGACCCTTGAGGAAGGCGAAGCAATTTTTTCCCGGCATGGTTTTCCTTGGAGCAGAGCCGGTGCAGTGTGAAGCTGTGACCTGCATGAAGGTGTATTGCTGTCCTCTCTGGGTCTCTAGGTCTGTGTGCCTGTGTGTTTGGCAGGGTCACCATGTAATCTATACAGTAACATGATCACACACACTTTGCCAGTGTCATTAAATTTACATATCTGCCCCGAGGAGGGGAAAATATGGACTCACGATACTACTGTGTGGATTTGATCAAAAGACTACTGGAATGGTCCAAAGCATTCAATGTGAAATTGAGTTTGACAGTTTACAAGCTGTTGCTGAAGTAGTGCTTAAAAGGCCGGATACAACTGTAAACTGATCTGCTTTACTGTTTTTTTAATCAAATTAGACCCTGAATATAATGGCTTGTATAATGAGCTATTATACTGTGTTGACTGGTTCTTAAATTAAACAAATGGAAGTGGAGAGAAAATTCAGGTGTTCTTCCTGTGAAATTCTTGGTTATTGATGAAGCGGAGAACGGAGGTGCATTGTCAAACACATTAAAAGTGTCCCCACAATGTAAGTTGACTGATAACTCGGTTTTGTGTGAATGTGCATGACACACAGGTAGAGTTACCAAGCCTTGGCAGTCTGCTTTGTGTCGCCTGGGAGAGCAAGTCTGTGCTTTGCCTCCTCGCTTTCTCACTCAGCATCGTGCTAGAACACAGCACAAGTCTCCCATGCCACCCAGTCTTTTTTCCTCACGAGTGACCACTGCTATCTCCCATACTAAAAATACCCTTAAAGAAACAGTGTCCCTCTGATCACCCCTATCGCCACTTCCCTATTCTTCTCATTCCTTTCCCACTAGCCCCTCCCTTTGCTGCCCTGTCATGGGAGAATTCTTAGGAAAACACTGTTTATGCTCCACATCCTGCAAATAACCACCGCTGATCAGAATCAAACTAGCAAAAGAGAGGATCATGGGGGAGAATAAAATTACAGCAGAAGATATGGGGTCTGATATGATAATAAGGGTAGTAAATGCATACATACATTTATAATATGAAATATATATTATCTGCAGATCTGAGGACAGGACTGGCCTGGAAAACAAATCATGATGAGGTTTTACACAGTGAACAGAAGACACGCTAGCCAAGCTGCAGTGGTTTTAATGCTAATGTAAGCTTTTATTGGAATTGGCAAAGGCCTTGAGTTGGAAGTTTTCACAGTTTTTTCTTGAGTCAGATGTACCTAATGCATTTGCAGTCATTAGTAGGCAGTGGAAGATGCACATGTCTGCACTGTGTTCTCATGGCAGGGTGGGGAGGCCTCTGGAATACAAATTTTACACTGCGTGACAGAAAATCAACATTAACAGATGAAACATATTCACCCATCTACTGAATAGACTTAATGACTGTAAACATCCAGTCTGGGATAATATGGCTGTTTGGTGTGTAGTTTTATTTTACTGTTGTCCAGGGGGATGGACAATAGAATATTCGTAGTGTTGTGGTGATAAGGTCTAGACAGCAGGCTGTATATAATTGAAGAGGTGTAAAAGAAGATGGGGTTTTAGACTACCTGAGTACTCCTGACGTACCAGTGTACAGTGTCAGAGTTAAACTCTGCTCAGTCAACATGCAGGTATATCCATAACATGTTTTTCTTTCAAAGAAATCTAAACTGATTCAAAACAATAAACGCAAAAAAAGAAGACATCATATTATCATTATAATGTTGCATTTATTTGTCAATTGTAGGTAATGGGGAGAAATCAGTTTGCTGTTATTCATCGAATCTTAAAGCATTTACTGCACATGCATGTCGCTTATGAATCAGGTTACGTCATTTACTGCTAAGGATGTTACTTTAATTTCTAACTTGTGCAAATGCATCTTTTAGGACAAATCAATTTAGTCTTTGAGCTACATTAAATATTGCAAATGGTAGTTATGTTGAATATACATGAATTGACAACTTCAATAATAGTTGCTCAATTTGTACATTTCTTAGCCCCCTCTTAGTATTCTTGTCTTGTCACGTGGAAGCTACCAGTGAGAAAGAGAAGATGACCTTGCATGTTTGAGTGTGTGTCTTGTTAATTTCTCAGCTGGGGACCACAAAGAATAAGAGGCATCACTTTCTGGTGTGGTTTTCATCCAGGAGTTATGCAGTATACTCTAATATCACCTTCACTGGCACCTGCCTGGCATAAGACTGTGGAACGGCAGAGTAACTGTACCACATGGTGTATGTGTACGCATGTGTGTGCTAGTGCGTACATTTGTGTGCATCTGCTAGTGCGTGCATGTGCAATTGAGTATGCACACTGTACTCAACCTGCCCAGGGAGAGGATCCATTCTCTCATCAAATATTCACCAGCAACCACACTGGCTCCCAGCTGCCTGCTGCTATATGCACACACATGGCTGTGTTATTGATGCCTGATGTATTTACTGAAAAATGGCTTCATAAAATGTTTGAGCAGTCCATTTTGAGGGTTACTCTCAAATTTATGCAGCTCATTTTCAAGCACAATGGCTGTTCATGAACACCTGGAAACAAAACAGAAAAAAAAAACTTAAATGCAAGCTGTTAAATTTTAACTACAAAAAAAAAAAAAAGTCAAGTACTTCTATAGTATCTTGCAGCTGTTTGTGTATGCCTCATCCTGATTTGGTTTTAATTTATGTCCAATGATTATGCATTTTTTTACCTTTTTTTTTACTATTTCATTGACAGCTATGGTAAATCAGACCCAAATGCTTAAACATCTAATGCTGTAACTTTTAATATGAATTTTAATCAATCAGTACACTGTATTAACATCAACAACACAGATTTAATTAAATCCAGGCTGCTGTAAGCTGTATGTTTGTATGAGGTAAATAGACTTAGAAATCAAAGTGAAATAATTGATGCTCAATACACATTTTTTCTGCTTCTGTTCTTTTTTTATTTGCTGAGCTGTTTTGTATTCAGAACCGTGACACAATCACTCAAACATTGGCTTCTAAATTATGAATACCAACAACACCATAACCAAAATGGAAACTTGCTGGAGTGCATTAATATAAGGCATACACAGATAGCTCTAAGTGCATTGGGTATGACAATGATTAACTGAGGAAATGATGCAGCTTCTTTGTATAGAAACAAATAATTGGTGCTTTGTTTTGTTGTTTTCATATTTTGTTGTGCATTTATAATACATATTAATTACAATCTAAGGTAAAGTTGTTTTCAAATGCTTTGGAAAGCAAGACAACAAACCCCTGTGTATAATGGATTTTGCAACTTGACATATATCATATATGAAATGCAGACAGCACCAGTGGAAGTCTGTTCACTGACTGTGTCAAACAATTTTTTACAGACACATACTGTATACACTGTACAGAGTATCAGCTACGTTTTTGTTGTGTAGTGGTATTTAACCGTGGGAATTAATTTCATAGTCGACTTGTTTCATGTTATCATGAAATGCTGTGAGTTCTTGGTGCTGCTGCAAATGCAGCACAGCTGAGGGACAGTGATAGATGTATTTGGATACCATACCCATATGTATGGACAGCGGAAAATATGCATGGAATGTATAATGTATATGTACAATTTTTTTTTCTTTGCCGAGTTGAGGACATTTTTACAGATTTACATTGCAATTGCATTTCTTATACTGTCCATGTAAAAAAGGTAAATGAAAACATGGGAACAGTGAAGCTTTCACAGTTAATCTGCCATTATATTACATTTTATTCATAGCAGAACACAAGAACAGCAGTGAGACTGGTTACAAAGCATTAGCACATTACAAAGCTGTGAAGAATGATACTAAAATGTCACGAAGGATACAAAATCTGCCTAAAATATATTTAATTGTATTATGTAAAACCTGACTTTTGTAACTTTTTTAGCAGGTAATGCAGGACATGTTGTAAACTAGGGGTGTATCATTCTCTCTTTCTTATCTCTAAAATGAAAAAGAAAAGAGTACAGAAATAGATTCAACAGTACGTTAAAGATGTTATCGAGTTGTTATTTATCATTTGGATGAACAATACATTTTAGACAATAATTTGATGCAGTTTTGCATTGTCATTAAGTTTAATTTAAAAAGTTTTTAGTTAATTTATTGGCTAAGTAATTGTATCCCAGTCAGTAAAGACAATGTGGTCTATGTTAACCAGTTCTACATATGGCAACATAGGCATAGTGTATAAAAACAGAGAAATGTGCATACCAGCTGTTTTTTATTCCTTGCGTTTCTTCTGTTGTTATAAAACTGTTGGGGATTTTCAACCACAGATTTACAGTAGAAGAAACATGTGACTATGCTGAATACCCAGGATCAGAGCTTAAAACATTCATATTTTATGTCCTGTTTTACGTAAAGCTTTTGTAAGTGATCCTACACTGAAACCATAGTACGGGGCTGAAGCGTGTTTTGAATAATTCTGATTTTTGTCTCTTCCGTCTTCCCTTTGCATGTACATGCATGTATTGCTTGTGAGTGCAGTGTGTTATTTTACAGCTTAGGGCAGCTGTTAGGGTTGTGCAAAGATCAGAGTGATGTAATAAGAAAGATGCAGGGATAAAGAAATGGATTAGAGTAGAGAACAGCCCCCACATGGATGCAAATGTAGTGATTACACCCAGCTTAATGACACAGCACATGCTGCGTCACACACATGCACACATGTTCAAGTACTGGTTTCGCTAAATGTGCTTTATTGCATGCTAACAATGACATTCTAACATTATACCCAAACAAAGTTGCAGCTGATGATAATCTATGCATCCTGTAGAAGATGATATGTTATGTAAAATCAGCAGACTTCAGCTTTCACTCTCCTTTGGCTGTGCAGCATTACTAATTTACACCAATCTGTTTCCTTTGTGTTATTTTGGGGTTGTGTGAGTCTGTGTTCCCTTCTTGCATCTTGTACCTGTCCTAGTTGTCTAGCAGATTTAAAGTTCAAGCCGCCAGATCAAGCAGTAATATAATTCAAAGATTTTTGGTCCCCTGAGAGGCAGAACCCAAAGGTGAGGAGAGTGAAGCTTCATATTGCATTCCTCTCCCAGTGCACATTTCTTATTCTCTGTCGTTTTCTCCTCTTTCTGCTTTTCAGTGCTTTACTCACTTCACACTTTCCCTGTCGCTGACTTGTTGTGCCTTCTCTGCTTTCCCTTGGCTATCAGTAGTAGGAAAAAGCCAGATGATCTACACCTTCCATCTCCCTCACTAACTTGGTTGTTCTCTGTAAGCCTCTTGTATGTTGTGAAGTATGTGAGCCATGGGAAACATCACAGGATGATGGGTGGATGACATTCTTTATACATGTCAAGTCCTTCTGAGATAATCACAGAGAGCTGCACACACATGTACAGAGTGGTGAATCATTGCTGAATGAATGGACCATTTTTTATTTGGTCACATGGGCATTGTAAAAGCAAAAAACAAATAAAAAAACAAAGGTTGTGGACATAATCAAATGAGTGAATCAATGATCGACATGTTCCCAAACAAATTTTGCTGGGTCAGTCAAACCTCTTCTGGTTGGTTATTGAATGTACTAGCTGCTGTGGGGGAATACTATGCCTTAGTGACAGCTGTGTCAGCGAGATAATACAGTACATGTTGACACACTGTGTGTACATTGCTTTGGTGTCTATATTATTTCATATTCCCTCTGTGTATTGTGCCTATTTCTGTGTGGATCTGTGTATGTCTGTATGCCATCTTTTTTATTGGTGATAACCATTTATTAGAAAATGAATATCTCTTGTTCTAACTTGATGTGCGCAGCGGACCGCCTGTGCCTCCACTGATAGTACCTCAGAGATGCCTATCTGTTCACTTATCAGCGTTGAGAGCATTTGATGTTTAACCTTTACTTGTCATACATGTGTGCAGAGAATATCAAAAGAAAAAACAAAGGCTTGCTCTGTCCTCCTGGGTGGAACATTTGTGCTTAAAGGCTATACTAAAACTTAGGGTAAAAAATTCTACATTAGAGAAAATTCTCAATGTGAATTTTCTGAAACAAACATAAAAAAATATATATATATATATATGTGTATTTTTTTTTTTAAATGCATGGGACCAAATTGACAAGAACACAAATCAAGAATGTTAACAATTTATTTTTAAAAGGCAGCTGTATGTAGCTTAAAGGTCCAGTTAAAAAAACAAAAAAAATCTTTGAAGTGAATGTTTTGAAAAGGGTCGATAATTTGCCCTGGGGTGTGCTTAAGAAGTGTGATTTTGGTTAGCTTTGCATGTCACTGATAACACTTAAAAAGAAGAATGAAGAAAGAATGGGGACACATTGAAAGAGAGAGAGAGACATCTATCAACTGACAACTGTCAACTGACTCTTTTATTCTTGTTTATGCAGGCATATCCATGAAGGCTTGTATGCTAATGCAATCATAAGTTCCAAAAACACAAGACATACAAAGCATTCTCTACACATGGTGAACATGTGGATAGCTATTAGCCGTAAAGGCTCCTTAAGTGTTTGTTCTCCACCCACTGATGGGAAAACAGATGGCAGCTGTAAAATGGAGAGGGAACAACAAATGTAAGACTGGGCTGCCTATCTATTGAAGCGGCCTTTGACCTTTAGTCCATTTGTAGATCAATAAGGGGATTTATAGAATTTCATCACACAAAATAGGCTCCTTGAAGCTTGAAATGTGTGACATCAAGAAATATGAGCAGCCCCAGATTTACGCTCTATTTCTGCATATGCTCCCAAAGTCATGCATACAGCATCTGTCTGTGAGGTCAGAAGCTCCATCCAGCATCTTCGGTCCCAAAAGAGGAGAAGGCTCTTTTAAGCTTAACTAACTGGGCTCAGACATTAGAGTGTGATATATGAGTGGCTATAGGGACCATTGGCTTGAGGGGCCCAGGGGCCAGAGGAACAGTGTTAAACTTGACAGAGAGGGAAGAGAGTGCTTTGATGAGGAGAGGAGCTGAACTGGTTCAGAGCCTGTTGCTATGGTAGCCATGTGGAATAAATCAGCAGCATGAATTCCATTCTCAAATGCCTTCAGCACCCCACTGACTCAGGTAGACCTAGGCAGAATTTGAATGAGTACGGTGTCCCAATACACATATCACCGTGAGCTTTAAAAAAAAATGACCAGGCCTCACTAGTTGTATTGAATTTAATATCTTACCAAATGGCAAAATATTTCAATATCATTTTGCATCATGAGACTCTCCGGGGTGGGGTGAGCATTAGTTGAATTATGTTCACCTGTGTCTAGTTTGTTAATATTAATAAATAATAAAATTGTCCCAAAAGTTCACAAGGGAAAGATGGTAAACAAAAAGGACATCAAACATTGTCAGTCTGTGGGTGTAGATACATAATAATGCCGTGACTAAGACCAAGGTATCGTTTTTACACCAATGTGAATATGGTACACAAGGCCAAAATTATAAAACGACAAAAATACGATAAATAAGGCACAGCATGGAAAAAATGTCTGCAAAACTATTATTAGACAACTACAGTGTACAGCGTATTTCAGTGTATTTCACTTCAACATCAGCGTATGATGTTCTGTCATCTCAGCATTAACTGAATATTAATGACACTGACTCATCAGTGTTTTTGCTATTGGCATGGATGGTTACCCAAACATTTATTTGTCCTTTTCCTTCCAGCAGAAATTGCTGTCTGTTGTGGTAATTACGAACCCCATCTGCAAAATTGTCAGAGGCAAACAAAAGAGGGGAAATGAAGGGGCAAGATAGAGAGAAGAGGAGAAAAGAGAGAGAGAAAAGAAGAAGGGAGGGAACAGGCAGCAGAGATGGAGGAATTTTCAAATACACAGTTATAGTTACAGATGTGCACTAAAGGCCACCCTGAATTTAAGATAAATACAATATACAATACGCACAATACTGTTGGTACATTTGACCACAATTATAGATGTAAAAGCAGACACGATAACCATAATATCCACTGATAGGAACACTTAATCTACACAAAACAGGATTTACAAGTGCTTAAATAGTAATTATTTTCATCGATACCCTAATTATTATTAAAAACATACCTGGAATATCCGTAACAATGGCATTGCAACATTTATATTGTATGTACTGTGGCCACAACCACACACCACAGCTCTGACCACGTTATAATCAAATTAGCACTATTGTAAAGCTTAAAGCATTTCTCACTGTACAAAAAAACGACACGATAACGTCCAGTTTATGATGTCTAAACAACTACAGAACTCAACAGAAACAAAAGAAGAAAATAAGTTATTATAGTACCAAAAAAAAAAAAAAGATAAAAAGGCCATTAGCTTGAACATGAAATTCAGCATCTGTTTTCACTCATAAAAGATATGGTAAGAGTCGACTTATGATAAGCTGTTAGTTTAATGGTGATGCTGGGGTTTCTGTTCTCTGTGTGCGTTTGGATTGACGGCTGAATTGGACAGAGATGGGCCACAGAAGCTGATATGTCTCTCCAAATCAGAGGGCAATATTGCTCAATCAGTCATTCATCTCCTCTTAGGGGCCTCTGCTCTGCACTGACATTGATGTTTATTGTATTCGCCTTGGGTCTGCACCAGATAATTATTTTACACCAGTGGAAAAAGCATGGTCAAACTGCTGAGTGATAAATGGAATTGCAGTCATCAGACAGGCTGCTGCTGCTGTTGTTTTTGTGCCGGTGTTCTTATATAAAGCAAAGTGAAAAGCTTTTACATGGTGAAAACACTGTGTGAGTCTGACCTTTCGATAATGTATGTACGTGTGTGTGTGTGTGTGTGTGTGTGTGTGTGTGACTGTGTGTGACTGTGTGGATGTGCAGTACATCGCTGTTCTCCTCAGGTGTCCGTGGTGTGCCTGGGCGCTCGGTGGGAGTTCTCATCTCCCCTTCCTTTCGCTCTCTTCTCACCGCCAGATGGAACATACCTCCTCTTGGTCTTTTTGCGTTTTTTATCAGAGCACCACACTCTCTCGCAGTATTCTTCGACTCTCTGAGCATCCCCGTAGCCAATCAGCTGGAGAAACTCCTTGTACCATAATCTGGAGTGAGGACCTGGGACTGAGGACGGCGCTAGAGCCCGAGGGCTGATGCTGGGGCCCGGTGCGGCGGCGCTGGTGGAGGAGTGGCACTGAGCTGCTGTTTTCCCTCCTTCTCCATCGTCAGCCTTATGCAGCACTGACTCCACCTTCTCCCCTCCAAGCACGTGCAAAGTCAGACGCAGTAATGTGTGTACATATCCGTGTTCCACTGTCTGGCACACGTACACACCGGCATCAGAGCTTCTCACACGTAAAAAGAGCAGGCCATGAGATGTCATAATAACCCTCTCATCACCTCGAACCTGCAAAGAGATAAAAAGACTAATGAATCGGTATTTTCCTAGTCAATGATGTAGTCATTATCTGCGTGTAGGTATTTATAAAACTGCTGCGCTGCACTTTCATTAGCTCCTCTTCCAAGTCTGAGCTTTAATTAAAAATCTACAGACATAGTAGTGGAGAATAAATTAAAGGAAGGTAGTACTTCAACAGTGCACCCAGCACAGTGACATCTTTACTTACTTTCAGAGATTTATCACTATTTTATTCTCTTGGCTCTAGTATACACCGCAGGTTTGAGTCATAATGTTCAAAAACTAAAAAAAAAAAACCAACAAAACCTTATTTTATATTTTTGATGTTTCTTTAAATGGTTTTCCAGTGATGCATGAACAGGAAAATACAGAATTAATGTTGGACCCGTTAAAAAGCAAGTCCTGTGTCATGAAAATCTAAAAGTAAAAAACCGAAAGAAACAAAAAATATACAAAGTAAAAAAATGCTAAATGCGGTCAGTTGATTGTAGATGGATATATTTAAGCAGATAAAAACAGGTTATAGGGTAAAAAAGGAAAAAAAGGAGAAAAAAACAGAAATAACTAATGCAGGAATAAAAGAAATACAACACAAGAGGCAAAAACAAATACATGTACAGTACATATAACGTACAACACATATGCATATAATGTGCTGTTTAATAAATGGTTATGTTTGATAAATTGAAGTCTGTGCAGTCAGTGTCTAAGTATAGTAATTCAATAATAACGTTACTCGGAAATATTAAAGGTGGAGAGCTACAATAGAAGTAAATATGACTTCCATTTTAACAGTATAAGACACCTGACTAGAAGAGCCAGGAATATGAAAAACTTAATTTCTCCTTGATCTGAAATATTATCATGTCAGCTGTTGCCAAAAATGATCATGACAGATGTAAAATCAATATTGCTTTTCAGTTTTTAAGGCTCATTTGTCTTCCTGGGTGAGAGTTGACGAAACAAGATAGCTATTTGTGGTTTGATATCATTATTTATGGTCTGAATGTGACATATATTTCAGAAACCTACAGGTAGAAATGACCAAGTCAAGTTAAATATCACTAAAAAGACAAGATTTTTTTATTATTATTGAAATGATATTTAATGCAATAAAAAATATATTCTGGCAATTGTCATTATTGTTAAATAGCCCAGACCCCAGATAGGAATGCACCTGAATACAATGTGTCCCAATACTTTTGTCTATATAGTGTGGGAGTAAAGCAATATGTGGCAAAATATCATCGAGGTAAAGTAAATTTTGATGTTTTTTCCTCAACTTAGCAATTTTGTGAGCGTATTACAACACACATAGAGTATTATGTGTTCAGTACAGCTGCATTTGCATGTTGTATTTTGCTTTCACCTTAAATAAACCCACCTCATGTTTCTCTCCCTCTTTTTGGAGGAACCAGAGGACTTTGGCCTGAAGTGATCGAGGGACACATTCCAACAAAGTACTGTTGTTCTCCACGCCATATACGAGCCTCTCCTCAGCTCTGAGCCACTGTTCAGCTATAAACAAACACACATGAATAATATAAAAGACAGCAGTGAAATGGCATAAAAATTCAATAATACGGAGTTGTTGCGACCTTGCACCAGTTTACTAATATTTGTCCTGATTATTTTTCCTCAGTCTACTGCATCAGCATATCAACGTTCAATCTGTTGGTCCTACAAAATTACATCTTGTCCTTGCTCACTGCATACAGAATTCACATGACAGGATACCAGTGCATACACACAAACATGATCATACACTAACCATCAATTTGCAGCCCATTGCACAGCTGGACTGCGTTGCCATGGCGAACATCCTGCCGCCTGAATCGTCTGCTGAAATGGCAAAGGGAGAAAAGAGAGAAAGATGCTGAACATGTGATGTAAGTGTGAGAAATGGGTGAAAATACAGAAAGAGCACAGATTAAAGCGATTGGAAGGGAAAGGAGGAGTGATAAAGAGTCCTAAAAAAACACCTGCTTGTCATGTCTTTCACTGCCCGTGATAATGGCTCTGCGAGGCAGCTGCAGGGCGCGGTGACATTCAGGGCAATATGATGGAAGTGGTAAAGGTGCGAACAGCTGATACAGCACACATGCACATACACACACACACATGCACACACACACACACACACACACACACACACATACACATACACATAAACACACACACACACGCACACACCCCTACACATACACATGCACACACACTTACATACTGTACATCAGCAGGAAGTAAAGGCAGGAGCTGTGCTGAAGACTGTGCTGTTACCTCTTTGTGTAGATTCCAGCAGGGTAGTATCTGGAGCAGGTGAGGCCATCCCAGGCACAGTATGGATCTCTGGCTAAACAACAGTCTGCACATTCTGAGCCGTACAGGTCACACTGATGCAGCCTAACCTGGGCCACACCTGCGTCTGATCCCACGTAGAGCTGTTGCTGTGGATCCGACATTGATATTTATGTCAGTCGTAACTCTAATATCAGTATTTCATTGGCAGTTTTATATATACTCTTGAGAACCAGCAAATGCATTTTTGTCCTTTGTAGGCGACAAGGGTTTCTTAGCTTTACTTAAAAAAAACTTTTAAAAGGTGTCCACTGCAAAGAATATTCCATAAAATAAAATAAAAAAAAGAAAAGTATCTCTGGTACGATTTATCAAATGGCAACATTTATGTTTATAATCGTACATGGTCCCTAATAAATAAAGTAAAAATAATTAAATAAATAAATAAAAGAACTGTTGCATTATGAAATTTCCAATCAAGGCAATTATTTAATGTAAAAAAGCCAAAACTTCCACTTTCCTGAGTCTCAGGAGGGTATAACATGCTCTCTGCCTTTATCTCAGCAAACTCAGATTCCTATACAGAAGTCAGCTACAGTTCATCATCATTAAGCCAAGTAAACAGTCAAACTATGTGTTACAATGTTATCACCTTGTGGCCAAACAGCTGAATTGCAGTGATAAAACAGTATTTAATTCAGATGGTCTTTTACTCACCCTTTTAGGTGAAATTATGATCTCTCTTATTGGGGCTGGAACCTGCATGTAGAGAATATTTTACTGTTGTAATAATGACGTCAAATCAGTGATTCATCACATGCTATAAGGTTAATGTAACCCGAGCCGACATAAAGTTCTCTGTGACTCGAAGCCGTCCGTCACGCTTCTATCCATCACAAATCGTTTCTTAATTAAAGGGCAGCAGCGCCACATACAAAAGCAGAAATTACATTTGCAGCATGCTAAAATGATTTTGTAGATTTCTGTGGAGCCTTCTGATGACAGGAGAGAAGCAATCAGCAGCCACTGTTATCTGAATAAGTCATCACAGGGTTTATTCTCTATCCTGTCTATGCAGGAAAAATGTAGAACTACTTAAGTTACAGAGTGCATTTTGCTTTCACAATTTGTTGGTAAAAATAGAGTACCTTGAAAACTTGCAGCTCTTCCAGCAGCACCTCCTCCATAGTGTCTGTGTCTTTGTTGTAGATGGTGATAAATTTCAAGACTACCGAGTCATCTAATAAAACAGAGACACATTGTAAGTTAATGGAAGATCCAGGTTCTAAACTTATATTTTATGGCTGATTGCAGTTCTTCAGGAATAAATATTTATACAGTATATACACAGCCTGACCAAAACAAGCCAGACACTCTAATATTTCATTAAATCACCTTAACTTTTATTATGGGATGTATTCGCTGTGGCATCGTTCCAGTAGGCTGATGCAATATTAATTTCAATCCTCTTAATGTTGCTGAGCCCAGACTTGACCGAGTGAAGCAACCACAGATCATAACACTGCCCCCATAGGTTTGTACTATAGGCCCAGGGCATGATGGGTAATTACTTCATCCACCCCTCTTCTCAGCCTGATGTACCCACCACTCTGGAACAGGTTCAATCTGGAATATGGAATCTTTTTTCCAGTAGTCCATTGCTTTCTAGCAGGTTTAAAAAATGGGTTAAATCGTTAAATAACTTGTTCCAGCTGAAACCTATGAATTACTGCAGTAATTATCCAATGGAAGGATTTGAACTATTTGTTTAGTTAAAACCAGGTGGGCACTTTTTTAGACAGGCTGTGTATATTTATACCAACACACTATGCCAAATGTGCCGTTGCATTGACGTTCTTTCTTTCATTTGGCATATGCAAACAACTACATTTGGAACAGTATGTTATTCAAATACTGCACATGGAGATTTAAAGTGATTTATGTGGGTGATTCTTTACCAGTGCCAATGTAAAGAACATGGTAGTGTCCATCTTGGGCTTGAACTCTGTCCACTGCGATCTGGGTGAGCCTTCTCCTGCCTGGCTCCGTCTGCAGTAGAACAGGTCTACGATGCTGGGGCAGGACTGGACGATACATCACAGGATGAGAACGCACAAAGCGCAAAACCTCATCAGGAAACTCCTTTGAGCTGGAGAAGCCGCCGCCATTCACTTTGCTGGCACACTGTTGAAAGAGAGCAAAAAGTGAAGGAAATATCAGGGGTAGAGACACAAGAGGGCCATTAATTGCACTGGCTCTTTATGCAATGGAGAAAAAAAAAAGCTGACACACTTAAGTCTGACTCATTCTGTCTCTGTGTGACCTGCTGAGGTAGCTACAACACTGCTGACATTCACTGCAGCTGTCCTACATGCTCCCAGCACTGTCCTTTTTAAAGGACATCTGTCGCGGACCAGATTAATGGAGAGTGCTGCGAATGCATAATGTTGGTGCATCAGAGATTGAAAGACTATAAATATGACTTGATTCAGACATGAAGACTTACAGATCCAGGTCTGGGGTAGGGGATTCTGTCCTCGTACGGTGTCCAGTGATGCTCAGGTCTCTCTCTGTACGCAAACGGACCGTTAAATGCTGCTCTGATGTCGTCCATGTGATAGACGCACACAGCATAGCCCTTAAACACCGCACTGTGGAAGAGGATTTTATCAGTGATTTGATGGATACCAAAACTGTAACAGTAAAATGAAAGGCGGATGTCATCCAACGCTTACCTTGTTGTACTAAAGAGACCGAAGATTTCAGGGTTTTTTCCATCCTTGTTCTTGAGAACAAACACGTCCTCTGGAACACAAAATAAAAAAGTGATGTTATAGGCACTTAGCAAATGAGGTTAACCCCTAAGGACCTGAGCCTATTTTGGCTATGAGTACTTCTGATTTTGCCTTTATATACCACATAAAAATATTAACCAAACTCATGTTTGTTATCTGTTTCAAGCACAACTTCACCTTTCTGATCTTTAAACTATTGTTTTTTTTAAATCATCAAAATCATCAAATCCAAATTTAAAAATACACTATTTATTACAATAAAAACCACAAACATGCTAATGAACTGTTTTGGAACATGAAAAGGTAAAACATAGGTTACGAATATGAACATATAAAGGCATAATTTAATATTTTTGTACTATTAAATTAAAATTACCATATATTAATAGATAGATAGATAGATAGATAGATAGATAGATAG
>JAPQRQ010000023.1:11368277-11379236 GCA_037367365.1 Apogon talboti
TTTCTTTCTTTCTTTCTTTCTTTCTTTCTTTCTTTCTTTCAGAGAGGATGACTGCACACACAGCTATACGATATACTGCGGTAATGAGCAGACATGCTGTCTTTATCATAAGACTACTATACTCAGGATTTATTTCATGTCTAGTGCCTCAGTCTCACTGTAAAGGGGAACGATTTAGACAGTATAAGAAATAAATTCATTGCACTGTGTGATCCAGCCCTCAGGCACTCACAACTTGACATATATCTGACATCTGAAGTCCACAAGGGCTTTAAGTGTTCTTGACGTCTGTGTCCGTCAGATGCATAAAGGGCCTTGTTTAAAGCATACAGCAGTCCAAGACAATCCTGCTGTGTCTATGAATATTTACTGCACTGTAATTTATGTTGCAGGCAATATTATTTATAGTCTTTTAACAAGGTATTATTTTCATCAACATCAGTATTTAATATGGGTGTAAATAAGTTCTGCTTGACTTTGGGGAAAAGTTACTTTACATTCCTCCTTTTCACTCATATTTTATTTCAATGAGAAATTAATTGTAAATGTGAGTAATTCATTTACTTCAAAGATTATTGGATATCACATAACATAGGAACAATCTTGGAAATGGAAAAAAAAAGTTCAAGGTGAAAACAAGTTGTTGATAAAGTATTGCTTTACAGTCCAGTCCGAAGCGGTGTCCCAGATTTATGTTCCTCTGTAGCCATGGTGATCAATCATTAGTGGAGCCACTGTACGCTTTTCACTGACAGCACAATAACACCCGCCTGATACCTCTGACCCTTTTTCACCTGTACCAAGGCTACATTTGTGTGGGAGAGAAAGACTGGGAGAGACGGACCATGCGCCACAAATAATATTTTTACTTTTACGAACCACGTGTGTTTTTTAATGTAGAAATATAAATACATAAGGTAAATGTTTTAGCATTGGAAGATTTTTTGTACACACATAAGTAAATAAAACCTGAAATATCCCTTCTGGCACTTAATACAATAGCTAACAACAAAATAAATAATGTATATGTGTAATTTTCATATGATTTAAAGGAAATATGTTTGTCTTATAAGGAGTAAGTTGTCAAGAGGGAAAGGAGGGACTGCGTAGACATGACGAATGCACCCGATTCCTCCTCAAAGCACATCCCTGAGAGAAAGAACTGAGACCAGCATCCCCACATCCGCCCACAAGCATACACACAATTTGTCTATGGGAGTAGTGTCCATGGAAACAGGCCATTCAACAGAGACTACTGCTGAGTTATTAAAAACTAAGCATCCACAGAGACGGATGCTCTACGGGCATTGTGTGTAGGTCTTTGCATGCACTTGTGTCACATATTGTGCTTTGCAGCAGGATACAGACGCATGTTATTGGAATGAAACAGGATGTTTCTGAGTCATGCCAGAGGCAGTAGCCCTGACATGTCTGAACTGGAATCGCCTCTGGTAAACTATAACAGGTGTGTATATATGCAGGAAGCAGTGCTCCTTTGTACCACTGTTTATTTTCCACCTGCAACTCAAACTGGAAACCCTACAAACAGATTTAATCACCAAAAGCTAATCTAAAAAAGTAAAATGTATGGTTTTAAACTAACTATGCTCACAATGCAATACAGACCTTTGTGAAAAGTGAAACCAAACATCCAGACAGGGAGACCAATAGACCAGTGTCTTGACAAATGTAAGAACTGTAACAGGTGTCGGCTGCTGCCTGTCAAGACTCACAGAAATGCCACTTTTTACCAGTTGTTTTCTGACTGCTTTCCTTTAACTGTCACTTTTGTTTTCCACATCCACTACCACAGTTTCTTTAGCAAGTGAGGCTTTACAGTCTATCCACCAACACTTGCACCGGCATCCTCCTCTTCTTTGTCTCCTTTTCTTTTACTCCCTCTCTCACCACTACTATATTATTTTACAATGCGTTTAAGAGCGAGGGGCAGGGAAGAATAGCAAAAAGCAAGATATGGAAAGTGAGAGAGAAAGGAGACAGAGAGCGAGATGAGGGGGCAGATGGAATGGATTCAAAGAATCAACAGTCCCATGTGAGACCGATAAAAATAAACTCTTTTACCCTACATTCTCTGCGTCTTTCTCTTTCTCTACTGGAGGGCATAGGCAGTGCTATCTAAGTGCTTTCTGTGAAAAAGTAGAAACACATCTTAACAATAACCCACATGTAGCTGTATTGTATACATGGACACTGCTGTTTGGTCCTGGTTCAGTAGCTACACTGATGCTCATTGTTCACATGGCCGAGTGTGTGATTGCACATCGACAAAACAGGACATATCACTGCATCAGTTCAAGTGTATACAGTACAGTTACTGATTCACCCATGCCTGAGGGAAAACCCCACCAAGCTTCATCAGTCAAGTAATTTTTTCATTGTCAAGCAGAAAATGCGAAAAGGTTCTCTTTCACATCTCTAAGACTTATAGTTCTTCATAGAGGTTCAGGTTTGAGGTAGTTTATTGTATTTAATGATGGACAAACAGTGTGCAATTTACTATTAAGTCATATTTAACTGGAACTGACTCTATTTATTTATTGTTTGAAGAGTTGGAACTGTTTGTCAAACTGCAGACCAACATTGCCAACTCAAGGTGCTAACATGGCTTGCGGTAAAATACTCGTCAGCAGTGTGACACTGATTACACGGATTGTTCATCCCTACATCAAACAAAGCCTATTTGTTTGCTAATTCCCTCAAGCACTTGTGATTATGCAAGCAGACATGGGCCATAAAAGTCAACATATTCGTCACATAAGCTATCGTTTGTTAGGAAGAACAGATGAGAAAGTCAGATGACTCCAAATACGTCTATGAAAACAAATTGAGAAACAAGTACAAAAAGAACAAGCAAAACAACATTCTGAACCTGAGAAAACATCCAAATATGTATTTTAGCCTCAACAAACATCTAGAGTGTTAAGGATACCATTCCATGGCCATCCAGAGTCGACAAGAATCTCAACTTCACTGAAAATGGAAATAATTAAAATATATTACAGACATTTTGGAGAATATCTCTGTTCTGCAGCATTGATCTGACACCGCAGAGAAAATAGAAATAACACAAAATAAAACTAGCTGTGTCTAGAGAAAAAAAAAAAGTGGAAATCAATGTTTCAGTGTCTATTCTTGGCTCTTTTTCCTCCTTGTTATTCACGAATAAGGATGTTGTGCTGCTGTGAATGTATTTGTCTGTGTGTGTGTCTGTGGATATGTCTTTGTACTTTTGTGTAAGCCCTTGGCTCTTCTCAGTAAAGGGGTGGACAGGTCGGACAGAAGGAGTACTTTTGGCAGAACACCCACATCCTATAAAACTAAAGTACCCGCTCTTCCCTTCCCCGGACAGTAAACAACATGTGCTCTACTTCTCCTAACCCATAAAACTCAAAACCATATGGATCTGAGTTGACTCCCAAGAGGATCCATTTACCTTGAGGGTGTGAATTGATCTCATATTAGTTTATGCAAAGGTAAAACATATGTGAAATGACTCTGTTTATTGTGCTGCAGTGTACTGTAAACCCACGACCTCCTACTACCTCATCATCACCCATTCACTTTGTTGTTGATACAGTTGGACCTAAGCTCATGTTTAGGTAGCCATGGGGTACCATTGTTATCTTTCCCCCTTCTCCAGTGCCCTTCTGGCCCCCAAACCTTGCATCTAAAGATCTGTTGGAATCTCCTGGGGTTCAGGAGGGAGGCTGTGTGTAAAAGAGCGTGTGTGTGTGTGTGGGTGGGAGGGCTGGTGTGTGGTGGTCAGGAAAGAAAGCATAAGCGAGAATAACTGTTATCAGTCGGGGGTTCATACTGTGGAGGAAGAAGACTGCTGCTCAGGTTCTTGCCTTTGAGATAAAAACGTCCCAGCTGTGTCCCTAGAGTCAAATCTGGGAGGATGCCTGCGCCCAGATGGACACATTAAATTGGACACTTGAAGATTTTCCAAGTATTTCCACTGACCTGTAGGGGTCAGAGTTCCTTCACCTGACAGCCCCATGCCCTGCTGGTACGACACACTTTGCTCAATTTCTCTGGCTGTGCTCCTTCATAACCGACCAAAGCGAATCAAAATTTTCTTTTCATGTAAATCTAAGTCTGCTTCACCTTTCACAGGGGTAATAAATAATTTATATGCTGATATAAATGATTCATAATGCAATAATCCCATGTAACTTGCCTAGTGGGACCTTCAGTTGATGAAATTCTTCATTATTACCTGAATAAAATTGCCTCCACTTTACAGACAGAAAAAAAATGATCCTGCCTACTGTCCTCTGGCTAAAGCTGTTCAGCCAGTGAAGGTGCCAAATATTGTGCCCAATAGCCAAAATGCAAATGACATGAAATGGATAGTCTTAATATGGTGATGTGTGGAAAATAAGCAGGCTGGTCAGGGCGCTACCTGAAGACTGTACCTCTAATAGAGATATCACTGCATGGGTGTGTCCCACCTAACTGACAGCATGTGGTTTTAAATGACTGATATGCTCACAGGTATCATTAGCTATCTACAGATGGCTGTGTATTTGTGTGTGTCTGCGTGCATACATGCATGTGTGTGCGCGTGCTTGTGTGTATAATTATGGATCTCCCAGTGCTGAGCGAGAAACATTTCTCTTTGGGAAAGCCATCTGCTGAAACAGACCTGCACCATTCATCCTGAGTATAATTACCATGCAGGAAAGAATTGAGCGGAAAAATGACATCCAGGAAAAAGAAAGAGAGAGGGAATAAATGATTCTCAACTGCCAGGGAGTCCATGTCTGGCACCACTTTTCACTGCAAAACTGACAACTGCAGTTGATCAAAACAGGCACAGAAACATAGAAATATAGAGTACATCAGAGAAACACCCAGATAATGAACATCTTTAAAGATGTCTAAAGATATTTCACACTGGAACGCTCTTTTGATTTAGTTTGTTGAATTACAAAAAAATCCCTTAAATATCTCTTTTCTTGGCACAATAAAATATGTTATTAATTCTTCTTATCCTATCTCGGTTTTTTTTCTCTTAGTGAACCAATATGAACAGTTACAATATCTTGATAAGAAAGCCATGATATCTCTTCCTACTAAATCAAATTTATGGAACAGTTTGACTTTTATACATCACTAAAAAAAATCTGATAAATCAAGTTTATAAAAAAATAGTTAATTAAAATTGAAACAATCAGTTACACACAATATTGTCACATATATAAACTGTGTATACCTTAATGAATGAATGTATTCTCTTTAATTCAATTTACTTTTTAGGAATTTAGAGCATCTCTCTGACTTTAAGTCTAAAGGCAATACACTGTGACAGACTGCAACTAAAAGCAAATCACAAGCAGTTAAATGTCAGCATTTTAGATATTAAATTTCTGATTAAAAACACATACAAATTGAATAAACTTACCTTTATAGGAGAGTTTTAGCCGGGGGATGTTATTCTTGGTCTGTTGAGCTCCGTTACCCTCTGTCCTGAGAACTATGACCCCACAAAGCAGCACAACGCTGCCCCAGAGAGAGCCCATGGTCCCGGGGCAAGAGAAGCCAGAGAGATCCTTTAAATACACACCTCCAGCGTGTGAGGTGCGTGAGTCTCAAATCTGGCTGCGTAAAAAGAAATACCGGGAGAAGAAATGTTCCTGTTGTCCTGTGACTACAAATAAAAGGTTGAGGGTCAGTCCAAATTGGTTCTCAGAAGCTCTCGTCCCCAAGCCAAATCAAAAACCCTTCCCCGTTCCAGGGGTCAAAAGCCAGAATTAGAGTCCACCTCCAGGGGAAAAAGAACCTGCAAAGCAGAGTCAGGGGTTATGGTTCAATGTCACCGCAAGTGAACTTTCTTCACAAGTAAGTCCAAGGTAAAGTTATCCGAACTAAGCCCAACTATGACCCCAGCTCCACCATACTAAATCCTAAGAGCGGTGTGAAGGTTTGAGTATGATTGCCATAGTTTTCTGTCTTGCTCCCTAACCAGCATGGAGCTCTGTCTAAACAGCCATCCACGTTATCGCTGAGTCTCTTCCTTTTAGCTACAGAAAGAAAAACAGGTCCAGTTTGTTTCAGCTGTTAATCAAGTCTGCTTGCTAAGCACAATCTGCAGTGACACTCCGTCTCTCCCCCCTTTCACTCTGTTTTTCTAGCTGCCTCTCTTTCTACTTAACACTCCTCTGGACTGGTTCAGCCCCACTCAGCGCAGCTCTGCCCTGTCCCCTCAGCACAGAGCACACACTGCAACTGAGAACAGCTGAGGCAGACAGCACAGTCAGAGAGAGAGGGAGAGAGAGAGAGAGAGAGAGAGAGAGAGAGAGAGAAGAAGAGAGTGGAGTGTAGGCGGGAGAAAGGGCGAGAGAGCACAGAAAGCATGGGAGAAAAGAAAAGTGTGAAAGCAAAAGTAGTAGGAGAAGAGAGGTTAGGGCAAGACAGGAGGATATAAGGAGTAGAAAAACAGGAAAACATAGCCGAACCTGAAAGCAAAACATTTTGTGGAAGCTGGTATCATACTAGAGTAAACAACATTTAGTTTTCTCAAATCAAAATACATACACACTTTAATCAGGTCCAAGCCTTCAGACAGAAGAGAGACTATAACGGTCGCACCTATTTATCTGTCTCCTTTGCAATTTAACACAACTGGGATCATACTTACCTGAGTCTGATGGATTAGTCAAAATGTCTGTGTTGCACCTCATGGTTTATATGTAACTACCTGGACAAAGACAAATACATCTTGTCAGGCCCATCTGTCTGGTGATGGCGCCACTTACGTTTCACTGATCACATGAGTGAACATAGTGCTTCCTAGAATGGCATTATTTTCAAGCTTAACTTAATTTTCAATCTGAACAGTCTGTTTTATGGTTGAAGTGTGACAAATCTTATTCTGAAGAAAAGGTAACAAGAAAAAAAACAAGTTACAGAACAAGAAATATCCCAGTAGAGAAGAATAATTGTAAGGATGGTGATTATTCATAGAAATCCATAACCAAATTTGGGTCTGAAGAAAACCCATGACTTTACAGACAAATGATATAATTTTACAGACATTAAATAAAAATCACATCTATTAAATATTACCCTATACTGGAACAACAACACACAAATGAAATACAACACTCCCAGCTCGGTGCAGGGCAAATAAAGTTTTAGTATTCAACTAATCTGTCATGTTGTTGACTTGAGTTTATCAGATTTCAGCTCTGACACAGACAAGTGTGAGGACCATGAATCCATTAAATCTGTCTGACAACAGCGCAGGCTTATTCCTGGTCAAAAAAACATTTTGGGGCCCTGCAAAAACAAAAACATTTACAACAACAGATTAAGGCATTTAAAGGAGTCACTTAAGCATTTAGAAAGTTTAATTGGGAATTTATAGGCCACTCCATCATAGTCTAATGGGGAGTTTCCTATCTTTTCTCTTAAACCTTCCTAAATGAGGTGTCAATCTCACTCTAAACAGCGGACCCTCAGTGAGCTGATTCCCTCTCGTGGTGAATGATAATGACTTTACTGGCCAATGTGTGGTTAAGACCTCTAACAGGCTGTATCCATCTGGATAAAGAGCCATCAGACAGTGGGAGGAGGGCTGAACTAATTCTGTAGTGAGTGGACGGGCCTCACGGTTATGCTAATGTAGGTTGGAGACTATAGGGAACAAGTGTCACGCCACTGTCTTTGCTTACCAAACAGACCGGATTAGGGGCTGGAACGGACAGAATCTTTTCTTTGCTCTGTGGGATTGGCAGTTTTGACGTACCAGTTCATTATTCCAAGGATCATGTAACACGATCTGCCATAACTGAGGCCAGACAGAGCAAGTGTGTGAGTTGAATTAGGAGTGAATGGCCCGCTTGAGAATGTTACTCCACACTTCTTTTTGGACCTACTCCTAGACTGTTGAGAAAACTGTTTTTATGCCGTTGTTTTTTACGCGTTAAGTAGACAACGGTAACCATAACTGCCTCTTGCGCTGTATGCCACATCAGTAAATCATCTAAGGAGTTAAAGTGCTGTCACTTATGATTTCTGGTCCATTGTTTTCAGACATGAATATTCCAACTTGAACATAAACTGTTAAATTCTCCTTGTCCCTTTTAATAAAAAGGATAGAAGACAATGGTGAAAATGTCCTAGTTCTTGACATTAGTTCAGACTGGGGTGCTTAAACTCTACTGGACACTCTTGGTTCACATATTCCCCTTTTCCACTGCAGATATCGGCTCAACTTGCTTCAACTCGGCACAGCTCTTTGCATTTCCACTGCAACAATAGTATTCACTCAGCACGACCGCAAATACAAGCGATAATAGAGGAGGATGAAACTTAAAACTGCGAATCATGATTTACGCAATGAAGTGAAACATTAGGTTTTTTCCAAGTGACAATAAAGCCGTTAACACCTAAAATCTGTGGTCAATTTATCAAGACAAAGCCGACTTGGAAAATTTTCTCTGGTGTTTCCAGAGATTTCTCATTACCTTGACTTAATATTCCACGTCGGAACATGATGACACATATGCATACTTACACAGCATTAATTCTGGACCGACCAATCCATATTTAGAATTACTTTTGCCTCGCTTGGGCCCTTAGTGAAGATGGGACTAGAAATAGTATCTGATGGTGGTCTTTGGTGGTCCCTGCTCTCACACAGTGGAAATGCCAAAAAAATCCGCTGCCAAGTGGAGGCAAGTCAAGCTAATACGGGTGGTGGGAAAGAGGCAATATTATTCAAATTCCCTCATTTTATGCTCTTTGCCTTGTACTTTGTTACAGCCTTCCTCCTTAATTTTGTTTATGAACAGTATTGTCTTAAAAAAAAATCCCATTTGCCTATCAGTGGTTGAAAAACATACACTGAAATACACTCATCTGACAAAAAAAGAGGGACACGTCCTTGACTATGTGGGGGTTTTTACAGCCCCCAAAAGGAGTTTCAATGAGAATCCCCCTTGAAAGCACCAATTCAGCCCCTCAACTCTTCAATCCACAAAGGCAGAGGGTTCGTGGGTACTCTGACCATCTTGGTTTGTCATCTCAAATGTGTGAGTGCATCAGGGGAGGGGGCAACTTCTAAATAGTGGAGAGCAGTGGTATGTTTAGAAGTGGGGCTGATGAGAGCAACCGAGTATTGTGGATGTAGAGATCTGTCAATACCCATTGGAAGTTGAGCCCCCCCCCCCATCAGACTTCACTCCGTCCTCTTTAAACAATACCCTCCCCACACCTCCTGCCCACACAAGTACGCCCCCCAACCCTTAGATCTCTCCACACACAAGATGCTTTCCCCTTCTGTGTCTCTGAGCCTCCCCCTACTCAACAAAAGTGCATACATTAACCCCTGTTCTGAATCCATGTCTCCCCATACATCTGCGCTTGCATCCACCACGGAAAAACTCTTACCGTCAATCTCACAATCGGTCCTTTTCCTCTGTTTCATCCTCTCTGACCTCCACCTACTCTACACAAGAACATAATCCCCTAAATGAGAGGATTTGGCTCAGCAAAATGAACCGCAAGCCCAAGACAAGCAAATTAACCACATTTGCCGCCCACCTACCCTACAATACCAGCCGGCATAACTCACCCCAGCATCCACCCACCCAGCTGTATTTAAGATTAGCTTAACAGGCAGCTGTGACTGACTGGAACAGGCACCATTAAAAGAAAAACAGATCCATTAACGTATATAAATACAATTCATCAAAAGAAATATCACGGGTTCGAGTATGGAGGAGCATGTTTAAAGTGGTTTTAGGAAACAATTCATCAAGGCATAAATAACATCTCTGCTGCCATTTGCAGTGAGTGAAATAATAGGCCAGAGATAAGAATTAAAATGCCGTCATATGAGATTGTATTCTCGTACACCAGACGAGACAAGATTTATGATGCAGTGATGCAGTTTGACCCACTGCCACGGATATTGGGTTGCTGCCTATGACAGGACTGATGAGTTGTCATTGTGGTTTTTATGGGCATAGCGCACACATGCACACTAATGCTCAGTGATGGAAGCCAGCTGTTTGATCAGGCAGGTCTTGGCACAGAGGCAAATGGGAAGGCCCGTTTTCACCTTGGGAGCTTCTGGGATTAGTTCAAGCCCTGACTAATTTACAATAGGACATCTGTAAAAAAAAAAAAAAAAAAAAGCAAGAAAATGACGATGAAGAACACACACAACGAAGCTGTCATTCTTGTCGGCGCTTCTCCTCTCCAAGTCTTCTATATGTAACTAGACTCATAAGAGAATGGCATAAATTCTACCATGCATTTTTTATGACTGAATAAAACACATCCTGTTGGTGATTTACTCTTTCTTAATGAAAAATGAATAAGAAATACTGAAAAAAGTTATGAATTAATTACTGAGCACTGTCTTCCACATCAAAATAACCATACCCTCAGCTGTAGCAGTGCATTAAGGTTATTATGTTGGATTTGACATATATTAGAAATATAGCATTGTTAAATGTCATATCACATTTTATCCATTTTTGTCTCAGCTGCTTCTTTAGAACATGGTTCCAATTTACAACAGCTGGACATTATGATTAAATTCAGTGGACGCAGCATGTTTGGTTCACTCTTTTACTAACCGCATGAATTTATCATTATCCATCAATATTTCAACCTTCGGGTTACCTGCGTCTCACCTCCAGAGGGAACAACAAAAACAACCTCTCCATGACTAACATGCGGCTACCCTGAGAATACACCAACGAGGACAAGAGCTGTGACAGCACCAGAACCCATAAACTGGTCACAATGTGGTCTTGTTCAGCTCACCACTGTAGTAAATGTTCTGATTTGCTCCCTTGTAAGTGAGCGACATTATGCAGTGTGCCACCTCAGATCATATTTTATTCCCTGCATCAAAAAATATTAAATTACAGACTGGCAAGCTTAGTAAAAATGTTCTAATCTCATATGTCTAACACT
>JAPQRQ010000023.1:11379336-11410437 GCA_037367365.1 Apogon talboti
GTGATACTTCATGTTTTCCTTCCTTTATGGAGGTTGTGATGCAGGTCAGCTGCACTAAACTGCCCCTGAAAGTACACTTTTGCAAATTTCTCTATACTGTATATTTTGTGGACTGGCAGAGTAGAATTCTGGGTAATTTTTTGTCACATGTATTCATGAAATGTTGAAATAGACAGAAGTTTTCAACATCAGAACCTGTCCACTTCTGTTCTTTGGTGAAGTTGTGCAGCACCACTTGGCAAACTATTTAGTTTCCTTGACAGTCTTTTCCATGCTGTTCTGTTAAAGGTGCTCCGTTTACAGCCATCTGCTATCTCAGTGAATCAGCTCCACTTATAAACTGTACTTCTCCAAATTCAGCTTTTATGGCTGGGAGATAGAAACCAGACGTTCTGTGCAGCTTATGTCATGTGTCATTTCTGTCTTACCTATCTATTAATGCATTAACTGGAGAATAATATTAGTGCTATTGGTTCCTTAGAAAGTACCCGCCACCTTTGCTCTGTGATCCTGTAGGACTTTTCCAAATGCCCCTTCATAAACTGAGTTTGAGTGTTTATAGACTCAATGACCTGCTGATGATTGTCTGCACTTTGTGATTATCATAATATGTAATTTAAGGGGACTCCATGAAAGATGAAGTTTAAAGAAATGGAATATTACAATATACAGTAATATTTTCTGTTGTTTTTTATTGACCATTTTCTATATAAGGGAAAAGGAAACAACCTCAGACTACTTTTAGAAAATGACCATACCTCATGCCTATTATGGACGGGTGATTTAGCTATTAAACCCAACATCTGTCGTATAAATTATACATTTTACAAGCTTTGTAAAACAGCAGCCGTTTTGCAGAATTGGTCTACAAATATAATAAATCACATGAGAATAAAACACTTACATTTGCAAGGCTGATTTGTAGAGTCTCGCTCTCCATTTCCTTCATTCATTTTCCTGTCTCAGTGTGTGTGTACATGTCTGTGTGTGTGTACAGTTGAGTCAGACAAGCTGAAACTCATCACTGATGCTGTTTATTGACTCAGCTCACAGTGACAGGAGTCTAGACATCACATAGCTCACTTCCACCACGCTCTGACAAACTGAACTGACATGACCATACACTCTTCTCTATGTCACAGTCCTGATGCTTAACACAGCAACCCCTATGTGGCCCGAGGTGTGAAGAGAAAAACACTGGGAAGAAGTTAATGCGAAAGAGCAGTAAAGCACTAAACCACTAAACCATAGCCCAGCATGTAATGGTATACCTTTTGGAAGTAGACATAACAATAACTTCACATGTGGCTGATTTAGACCTTTTTTTTTCCCCTCGTAGTGGGCACTGCCAATGGCGAAGCGGTTTGCAAGACACACTGAGGCTACTGTTTCTACTTCTACTAGTTTCCAACCTGCTAACATTCTGTTTCTAGAATAGACTTGACTTTGCCAAAAAAATAATAATCAAAGTTCAATATTTTCAAATGGTTTTCTTTCTCAATGAATAAA
Source organism: Apogon talboti (assembly GCA_037367365.1). Taxonomy (NCBI): domain Eukaryota; kingdom Metazoa; phylum Chordata; class Actinopteri; order Kurtiformes; family Apogonidae; genus Apogon; species Apogon talboti. Next base: position 11,380,846 of record JAPQRQ010000023.1, read on the forward strand.
AGAGTGACTGTTTCAATGATCTACAGTACTTCCACTTTCTCTATATAAACATTAACATGACATGGCCAGACTCCGTCACCATTGAAAGTGTGTTGGTATGCAAGGTCTTATCGGAGGTTAAGGGTTAGACTTCATTAAAAACCAATACAGAGGGCTTGGGATTATACCCCTGCTGAGTCTTTCATCAGAAATGAGGGGGATCACCTAAGAGTCCGTGTCAGTCTGGGTTAAGCCTGACCTCTAAGCCTGCTGCTCCAGCAGTCTGAAAGTAATACGTCTCATCGCTGCAGTCGCAAATAAACACAAGCGTCAAAGTTTGCAAAATCAGCTGAACAAAGCAAGTGTGTGCTGATAAAACTGATAAAATCTAATCTGGTCAGATTAGAATAAAGAAACTATTTCATTATCAATCTTTCTTTCTAGTTTGGTCAAATTTAGGAGGATAAAACTACATGTCCAAAGTCATAAATTCTTGTTATGTTTAACAGGAGAGATATGAATAGTGTTTTCTTGCGTCAGACACATATTTCCCCAAGAAAATGCCATATAGCTCTTTTCACATTGGACTCGTATTACCTGTGACCCTGTCGTGATTTAGAACTTAAATCCCCCAAATCTGTGCATTTGCATGAGATTATTTACTCAAATTTACTGAAATGATTCCCAAGATCTGGTGTCAAGACTAACCACTTACAAATGATAGAATAATAATAATGTAAAAGATAGAAAAAATGTTTCTTACTATAGCTGCCCTGCATGTCATCTACCTCATCATCTTTTGAGATGTTACTTTTGAGAAGGATTTATGTTTACTATTTCAATTAATATCCATGTTATGTCATGACATGTGCCTTTTTGGACCCCCCCCCCCCCCCAAATGCTTTTAAGACTGTCATTTGTCGTCATCAAAATAGCCTCTGTGGTCCTCGAACCAGGCAGATGGCATCCAGTGTCAAGGTTCATTACCATCTCCTACCATGAGCTTTAGCCGTCCCCTTATCCAAGAGGCCCAAAACAGGGTTAAATACCACCTCTAACAAGGGCTTCTAAGTGAAATCTGCAACCACACCTCTAGATGCCACTAAATATTACACACACACCTAGTTAATGCACACCTTAATGTTTCCCATACTTATACAGTTCTTCCCGAAGACTTTATCCAGTGTCCTTGTGTCGCACCTTTGTGAATTTTAATCAAATGACTTTGCTCGCCACAGCTGACATTGACCCTTGAATGTGCACGTCAGCAGTGTCAGTCGAGCCCATAAACATTGTGTGTTCTGACATTTCACGATGGATTACCTGACCTTGTCAATAGTCCACAGAAGGAGCAGCATGATCGATCGATTTGGGGGCGTCTCTTTTAATGGGGCTTCTTGTGTTAAGATGAGGTCAAACAGAAGGGATTCATGAGCCTCCATCCTGCCACACTGATTTATACCCTTAATCAAAACCTTGACTCTGACATAAACCCAATAATCCCCATTCAGCCTTGGACTGTTCAGTCATCAGGAAAAAGAACCTACCTGCTCTAAATCACTGTGGGGCATAAAAGGATAAGGTAAGGGGGATTGTACAGAAAGGATAAAACATGGAGAGCAAAAACTAAATAATTATAAGATGTGACATGTAAGTACCTTAAACTGTGAGGGGCATCTGTTTCAGCTCATCTGCCACTGGTCTTTTGACTGCGATAACGTCAGCCTCCAATGGACCCAATCTGTGCTGATGCTTTCTGACGAGCCTCCCTTCATGTTCACACCTCTGAGCCCTGTCTTGTCTAAGTCTGCCTGCGCTTATCTAGACGACTTCCAGTAGTGTTTAGCTCCGACTACAAGTTCTCTTTGCTGAAGCCCTGGGGAGGTTAATAAAGCAGCACCAATTCCACGCTTATTAGTCAAGAGGAAATTGCACCTCTATTTAACTTACTGCTGGACATATAGCAGAAATGTGACACAACATGTTTTTCATCCTGCCCAGTCAGCCTAGAGTGGATTTTTTTTCCCCCTGTATTGACCTCAATGAAAAATACAGTTAGTAATTATATTTTTAACTAGAAACAATAACTGGCCAAGTGAATAACAACTTTACCCTCTTAAAACAACTCTCATTCCCAGTTTAAATGTTGGACAAATATATTTTTACTTCTGCTGTCGTCTGCCAGATGCAGTTACATAAGTTTAACAAGGGTTGGCACCCAAGAATTTTGGCAATTTGACGTGTTTTCCTACATGTGCAATCCCACATCTCAATCAGAACCTTATTTGGACCCTGATATTAAATTGACAAGAAAACATTGTTATATTTACGTTAACAACATTTTTAAGGGGATCGATTTTCATGTCATGTTACAAAAGCATTTATCAAAATGAGTGCCCTGGGGACAAAAACAAGTCATCATGAAATGATGGCGTGTTTGGTTTCACTTGTAAGTACAAAGTTTGCATTCCTGTAAGTTAATACAGGGTGCTCCTTGACTACCTGGATTTTCTACTTCAAATTAGGTAGGGAGAACCCTTACAACCTGCAGAAAGAGAAGAAGGTATTATTGTATGACCCCCTTAGCCAAAGTATCAATAACTACAAGGCTTGTCACGGTTGAGGGAGAAAGGCTGTTACCTGAAGGAAAGAGTGTAACGACACATATCCGTCATTCAATCTCTGATTCCAGCGCTGATAACAAGCACACTCTCTATATTAAGGTAAAGCACTAAGGAAACAAACTGGGAGCAAATAAGAAGAGCTCCTCTCTTCCTCTTTTATGAAAAGGGCCTAGCTGTCCAATTAAGCAGAAGCCCCAACCCAGTAAGCCATGTTTAGGAAGGAACCCCTGGCCCTGCTTTCAGTACCAAGTGTATCACGCCACATTAGTCAGGCACCACTCTCTGCCAAAGCATCAAACAAAACACAGCCCCGGCTCTACATGTCTAAAATCTCATTTACCCACCGTCCCTTTATCTCATCCTCATCTAAGCCTCTTGTTATCTTGCTTGGGCGCCTCATCATGGCACCCATAGATGTATGATCTTGAGCGACCCATGGATGAATGAAGATGAAGGCAATCGCTGTTACAGTGAGTGGACACATTCTGGTAATGCCGGTGATTGCATACAAACACAAACAAAGGGACTCAGCAAACCATCCCGACGTTCACAGTGATCCTGTATTTTCCTGTGCCCCCCTGGACTTCAATTACTCTTTCCCGCTGCCCAGTAACAGAATGCACAACATGCCAACTCCAATCATCCCAAAGTGTTGCGTGTCTTTCATGTGCCCGGCCAATTGGGAAAAATCTTATAATTGCATCATGTTGTTTCCTTCATTAGGGCGGATCTTTTGAATATGACCAGTGTAAACATGGGTTTAAGTGATTGTTAATGAGGGCTTAGTTAATTTAGTTCTGCAGAGAGTTCACTGTTTCACATTTCCACTACATACTTCAGCAACTTTATGAAGCCATCTGTATGTGAATAAACACTCACTAGAAAGCATAGCAGTCTCCGCTGTTAATGGCATTGTATGTGTATTTTAGAGATGAATTACAAACTAGCCCAGTGCCAAACCTCATACTACTGCTGAATACGTTTGCCTTGTTTGTTTTGAACAATCAAACTGAGTGGAAAAAAGGACACTCTGAATAACACAGCTGAATATGGAACAGTGCATGATTGAGAACACAGTGTTAGCTACATTGTTAAATTGAGTAATTAACCAAACCCGCAGCAGAGTATTATCACGGTTGGCTCCCTCTGTCTCTGTGGTCTGCCATGCTTATGCATAAAACATTGTGTCGTGTTGGAGCAGCAAATCCGTAAAGCAGCCCAAAGGTGTCTCAGGAGCAAAACTTTTAAGATGCATTAGAGTACAGAATAATGAATAGCCAATGCTCAAATAAACACAGTTATTTGCATTTATGTCTTTAATAGTTGTGTTGAGTTTCTTTTCTTATTCAGCTTCATTACCGTTCGTTAAGTCTTGACCCCACTCTGCTCTCATTCTGAAGTCATCACATACTTGGTCAGCAGTTTTTGCTGTGCTGCTTGGCGTCTGTTTTTAATTCACTGGGTACGTATTGGCATCGATTTTTACCCAGGGTACTCGATAGGAGTCAATATTCATCCTTAGATGTTGGAAATTGACAACACAGGCCAAATGTCATTAAACGGGCAAAAATCGTAATAAGAGGTGGATATGGTGGTAACGGTGGCACAGTAAAGTTTGTAGAGTTGCACACAGGAATACAGAGTTTGTGTCTTGTTTCAGTCTGTGTTTATTTGTGCGTTTGCCCTCTTTGTCTTTATAATGTTAGTGCTCTCCTCAACCATTTTTCCCTAACCTTTATCTTGGCCACTCCAAATACCAATTAAACTGTAACTATGGCGTTGTTATCTGTCAGACCACCTCACACATAAGAAAATGAGCATCTAGAAAGGACACATACTCCAACAAAAAAAACAAAACACCACTCTAGTAGTACTGAGAGCCCGAGTTAAGAGTGAGATCTTGGACATAAATGACCTTTTGACTGCTCAGACCTGCACAGACCTGCTTATCATTACCTCATCCCACCCCTTCATCCCATCACTGGATGCAGGGGAAATGTCAGCGCTATAAGGAGGAGGAGCAGGAATTAATGGTACACTTAAAGAAGCATCTCAAAACAAAGTGCACCTCACCTCAGGACATCAGGGTCATTATGACACTCCGCTCTACGAAGTCTGTCACCTCCCCTTCCCTCACAAAACACAGAGAAGAAACATCCCTCAGGCTGTGTTCTTTTCATTGTTTACTCAAAGTATCCATATGTGATCACACATATGAAAAAATAACAGATGTAAACAGACCATTGAGCCTCAAAATGTACCATTAAATTCCAATATATCTTTTGCAGCCCTTGCACAATCTATAGAGAGCCATTTATGCATACAGTACCCCATATTGTAACAAGACCATGTGCTATTAACCTTATAATGGCCTGCAGGTGGTCCTAATGCCTGCACGTAGATTGTTGCTATTCTTTATTGTTTTGTTAATTTTTTTAGTCCTCTCTGTGAAGGATCTCTGTGAAGCAATTCATTGAATGAAAATTAAATGGTTTTTTTTTCATGTTTTACTAATGTTGGTCTGCGTATGGCGTGATCATATATTTCTTGAAACATGTGCCACATTTTGCACGTTCTAGCAAGTAGTGCCGAGGGTGCAAAATGATGACTATAATTTAATCAACAGCATACAAATGAACAACAATGATCCTTCAGGAATTCTGTAGAAATTTAGAAGTAAAATACATTCATATTAGCTGCACAGTACCCCTTAACCTCACCTCAACCTTATCCTAAGCATTACTAAATGCATACATAAACTCATGTCTCTCAATGTCAGTGCATTATAATTGTAATTTAATATGTCTGTTGTCTGAAACTAACCTTTACAAAATGTAAAGTAGGTCAATTACACGGCATGATATGCAGATATTTTCGAGTGCTGTTTAGAGGCTACACTTACAGGCTATAATGCTACATCTTTTTAGTCTCCAGGTCTTTGAGATATTTTCAATATATTAAAAAAATGCTCATTGGCAAAACACCCGAGGTAAGTTAACTTCAAAAGAAAAAACACCCTGCAAATGTCAGTGTCTTGCATAAACCTGTTTGGTGACACTGAAATGCCAAATGTCTGGGTGTCATTGCAGTAAAGTCATTTAAGTGTGATAATGAAGAAGCAGTAGATAACATGTTAATGGTTTTAACGGACATGTTGATTCATCATGTCTTAATAAGTATTACCTTCATTAACTTCATTTTAATAGCGCTCTGCTAATGTTAATGACTCAATTAGCTAATTAGACTATCTGCGTGTGACTGAAACTCACTACATTTACTAATTCTGTGCCTTGGAGCAACTCTGGTAGATTATATATAATTAGTTAAGTTAATTTAATAAGCTTTGTCCTTCAATGACAAAGGCAGACTTTTATTTAGACCAGCAATCTATTCGCTGCAGGTTTTTCTCAAATTGATGTTTGTTGTGTGTTTGGGTGTGTGTGTTTGAGCAGCAGAAAACACGCACAGGCATGTTTTCATGTGTCACTGAATGTGTGCACACCGTGGGGTTGGGTGGGGTGGTAAGGAACATGCCCAGATCCCCTGTCTCTCCACGCTGCATGCCCCTACAGAAAAGGTTAAATCTGATACTTTGTCACAGTTTGCAAACAGAAGCATCCTGTGGGGTAGAAGGGTCAGCTAGCATGAACCTCCAGAGCACCCATCTGTGTCAGCACTGGAGGACACAGGGGTGGGGATGATGGTGAGTGGCTGAGATAAAAGACATGGTCAGTACTGGAGCCAGAGGTAAAGGCAGGAGGACGGGAGGGGGAGGATGCAAAAGAAAAAAAAAACTACAGAAATGACGGGCTTTAAGCGTAAACAGCTTAGAATGAACCTGCAAAATACAGAACAGTAGCCCTGAGGAACCTCCAGTACAGCAAATACAGTACACAAACACCTTTCTGGAAATTTAAAGGTGAAGTAAATAATTCCCATTTAAGACTTTTTATACTTTGAGCAAATTCACTCCCCTTCTGAAGCTTCTCCCCCTGTCCTGTGAGAATGAACAAATATCCCCTATTGATAGCAGGTTAGAATGGTCCTTTTCCCCATTTACAGAGCCAGAGCTGTATGCAAACACCTTTTTCCACACACAGAATGGACAGCAGGTCATTGGAAAATATTCTGTAAATTTGATTTTTTTTAAAAAAGTGTGTGTGCTTGATTAAAATCGCTTACTCTAACTTTACTGTGAAACAGAAATTCTGTGCTGTGATGAAAATGAAGCAGATCTATTATTTGGGGAGATCTGAGGATTTAATCAAATCCAGTATGGTGATGGTATTTTTTCCTAGAAGCAGTGGAGTTGGTAACTTACAAAATCACCAGCAGATGAAGTAAAAGCAAAAGGAAAAGTTTTAAAAACCTTCCATCGCTTTGTGTTACTTTGCAGAAAAACATTATCTTCAGAAAGTGTTGTGAAATATTAACAACAGACAGACAGACCTCAGAAGATTACTCATTGTTGTATTTAGCAGCATTAAATACTTTCACGGCGCATTTAAGAAATGGCAAGTTTATCATAGGACAAAGCATTTTTTGGAATTCTTCTATTTACCTCTTCTGGACACAATCCATCACACTAATAATAAAGCACTGTCTGGATCTAAACAAAGAGTCTCTGATGAGAGAAATATTTCACTGCCAGCTAACACTGAACAGGAATGCCTTCTTTCACAGTGAAACCACAACAACCATGTCAGTGACACACACTGTGGTGGGAGTGAACCAGTAGCGCATTTCTTTGGAGCTATCTTAAGGCTCAATTAGCCCTCTGCTCACTGACCCTAACACTGTGTGAAGAGGGTGTAATGAGAGGAAATAGCATAAGTGACTCCATGCTTTTTGCCTCTTTACATGACACTGAGGAGAGCTGCATGCCTACACAACTGAGGTATTGATGACAGTTTTACTTATATTCCAGCAAAAATGTTCTTAAATTAAGCAAGAACTGTGTGTAACTTCGTTTAACTACTGTGAAACATTAAATACTTTTCTGCATGTTTTAAACATCCAGCGTCTGTCTAATTTTATATGATCTGGTCGAGCAGAAAAAGTAAAACTATCTTAACCTAAGCCCCATATGTTAACAGTCAGTGACGTACAGCAAGAGGTATTCTATTGGAATCTGGCAAGCGAGACAAAAATACATACTGTATGTGTTTCTGGCTTTGCAACAGTAGACCATTGGAGAGAAAAATCTAGATATACCAGGAGACCGTGCATTTTCAGTCCAAGATGGCCCAAATGTAATGCCTTTACAGAGATTCAGCACTTTATATATCCCAGAAATCAGGCTGCACCTCTTTGGCAAAGTAGAGCACTGTTGCATACATTTAGGATACCTCATTTGTTAAACTCCTGTTTATGCATGTGACCTACAGAAATCCTGGCAGCAATGAACATGAATATAGTTTTTTTTCTGTTTTGGTTTCAGTGATGTCAGTTTCTAATCATGTCTAAAAAGGCAAGTTGAGAAGAGTATATTCTGTCCTATGTCTCCTGAGACAGGGCAGCTGTGTGCTATATACCTCTGCTGTACCGGTGTGTGCATATGTGTGTGTGTGTGTTACAGTATTTGAGCGAGCATAATCCACTGTCAGCACCTTTAACTAGTCCCCACAGTGCAGCATAGTAGTAAATAAGCCTTCGCACCTTTCAACTGCTCACTTAAGAGAACACATCCCTTTGCTTTGCCGTGAATTAAAGACTTAAAAGATTAGCGTAAACAAACACAGCACTGAGGGATCACAGACACTATATTTGCTCATTTCTGTTCAATACCTTGGACTTCTCTGATTAACCTTTGACAGCTTAAAGTATCCCATTACACCCTAAGGGCTCATTTCAATCATTTTTGTCATTGCACTCGCTTCTCATTAATATAGCAAATATTTAGAAGTTTGGGGAACCTGTCTCCAGAGGCCCGAAGTGTGGGTAAAGATGAATTACACTGAGTCATGTTCAGAGTATTTTAATGCATCATCATGTTACAAAAGCAGGATATATGATCAGAGACCCTCATCTGCTAAAGATATTGCAGGCAGTAAGACACTTTCCAGCATGTGTGCGTGTGTTTGTGGAGAGCAACTTGCAAATAAGTGCCGAAATGTCATGTTATATAAATGAACTTTTGAGAGCATAATAAAGCCCCTTTATGATAATGTGCCAATGTGCTTTTATAATAAAGGAACATTGTTTTTCAGTCCTACACATTTTAAAACATAAGACCTATTGTTTTCTTCTATTTATTCTAAAAATTCTTGTCCCCAGTATGATTATTATGACACTCTAAAAATCCTTGAGTTTGTGGCTGAACACCGAACACATAATTCCACAAACTGCGCTGCCAACATAAATTATAACAAAGCACACACACACAGTTGCTCTCCCGGTGACTACAGTAACGTGATGTACACAATGAGAAAAACATCAGGTTGTGTTATGAGATCATATGGCATGTTCATCACCCCAGGGTGAATTTTCAGGTGCAGTCTCCTCATATCTGTTACTCAGCCCAACAACACCAACAAAGTATAAATGAGACTTACTTTATTGCCATGACAAAAGATGCGATCATTGAACTCCTTACGCTGGCAGCATGATATCAGCAATGACAAAACAATAGCTGTCTCTGTGGACAACTGCACTGACTATACTGTCTCTAAACCGACCTAGACGTATCATATTCACTGATAATATTATAAAAACAAACGAAAAGGTGTTCACTTACAATTATTAATCCGGATCAGTGTTCTTTAGAGTCCTGCATATCTGAAAGAGCGTGCATGAGAGCAAGTGCCTTTGGGTGAGTGAAAATGAGGAGGCATTTGAATGAGTGTGCATCGAGTCCGAGCCTAACAGAGGAAACGGCAGAGCAGTTTAGGAGGGCAGTAATATCATCACTCCACCATCTGCCAACAACTGATCATTAGCATCTTCCTCTTGTTTTTCCTCTCACTGCCATACAAATGCAACTGTGCGCACACACACACACACACACACACACACACACACACACACACACATAGTTCCTATTTTAGTTACTTGTCTGATGTGGAAAACCATATTTGTGTGCTAAAGTGTTGCTGTGCGTTGCACTCTCACAGAGTCGCTTGGGAGAAGCTGGGTGACATCAGCCGCTCTCAGAGGATCACAGGGGCTGGCACTGGGCATGCCCGCCTGCTGGATTACTCCATAGGGAACCCGAGAGTGTAAAGTCCCTGTCAGAGTGAAACTGGAAAGCAGGAAGACTGAGTGATTGAATAGAGTGGAGGTGGAAAATCACAGATGTAAATGTGTCCCCGTGGAGAAAAGATGCGCTACGATACAAACATTGTACCAAAGAGATTCAGCTAGCAAAAAAAAAAAAAAAGTCATCTGTGACTCATTCATAGAGGGCGAGAGTGATTGACTGGGTGTTCCAGATGCCACAGACACATAAAAAGGTACAATATGTACAGTGGATGGTTCTCAAATGACAAAGATTTACAGCTCTCCAAAGTGCTGTACACAGTAGAACAGCCTGCCTAGTAAGCTTTCAGAATATTCCAGTGGAGCAGCAAATCTTTCCTTCACAACAGTCCAACACATGACTTCATATGACCTGTTTTCTCTATGTTCTCATTCACGAAACACATACAAATCTATCAATGAATAATAATTTGGAGACACATGTCATCACTTTGAATTAATGCCTTTCACTGTCAGAGCCCATTCATGTGATGTCCATTGGGCCTCGACCACAATACGCTTATCCCAGGCTTTCATGTAACTACAACCATGCAGGCACAAATAGAAAAATGAAACCACATATAGTCAGGGCATCACATGTGGTTTTCATTAACACACGCTGTCACCACCGTGTGGCAATGGAACAGCCGTAGATCCAGCACCTACAGAGCAAGCGCTTTGAAACACCACACACACCACTTCCCACATGGCCACCTCTGAAGCTAAATTTCCCTGGATTCACTTATTTTCACACGGATTCAGATGTACATGTGGATCACAGTTGGATTCTTGGATATGCTGTACACACTTATGTTACTGTCAATGTGTCTGTGTCTGCAATATATTGTATGTTTACATCAAAGAAAAATGGGAAATTGAGTAAAAGAGAAAGACAGTATTATGTTCCATTATCTACATTCATTAGTTTTGAAAGCAGGTTTTTTTTTTAGTGTTATATATTAAGAGTAACTTTTACAACACAACACTACAGAACTTTTACACCGCTTTATGCTGCAGTTACTTTATCTACTCTTTGTTAACAAGAACCATACATTCAGTCAGATTCAGTTATAAGCTCCCATCATAATTTGCAGATCTCCAAATAATTGAGAGTTATAAGCAAACATGTCTTTTGTGAAGTTACAGCAGTGAAGGCTGGTCCCCACTGAAAACTACAAGAAGAAGAGGAAGACCCATTTACACTTGATATTATGGATATTTTTTTAGAAAATATCTCAAATAAATCATGTTTAATTTATGGTGATAAAGTTCTTTTCCTGTGTTCTGTAGTTCATCATTTACTGAAGGTGATTTTAACTTAAAAGCACCTTCATTGACTTAATTTCTGTGTGAATATGTTCACTTCCTGGAACACTGACCAAATTAATGCTAATGTGGCTCCAAAAACTTATATAGTGAGCAGGTGATGCAAGGATTGGAGAAACACCTCACAGCACCATTTGTGCACCCTGAATTGTGCTATTTGCACGTCCTTATGTGATTCCTCATTTTCACTGGGTTTGTAAATGGCCTTGAGTGAGACAGAGACACAGTCAGAACTCCAGAATGAAAGTAAAGCAGATGACTAACCTGCTCCAAATGTCACAAGTAACAAAGTTTAGGCCCGTTTAGCCTGTTACGATCCATTTAGTTGCCTCCACTAATGTATTTTACACAGAAATTATAGTTTAATGGAACATACCGCCCTCCACCCAAAAAAAAAAATTTTTTAAAAATATCAGATGCTGATGACATGTCAACACAAACATTAGCGCGCTGTCAGTAAAATCCATTCCGTGATCCTTGATCTTTGACAGAATGGTTAAACAAAATCCATACCACATTTTTGCTCCTACCTTGCCTGCCGCACTGCACTGACTCAAATCCATTCCGTTGCAATAAAACTCCGTATGCCACGTTTTCACTACTCTGTGATTCTGTCAGTCCCAGGTAGGCTATTGTATGAATCAATTCGTGGGAGTCCGTCACGTGACTTTGTTGTTGTCGTCTCCATCTTTAGGACATAGTGCGTAGAGTGGAGTGGTGTGAGGTGGACGTGATCATTTACGTTTCTCTGACTCCTATCAGTAACCCGTGGGACGCTTTAGGTTGGCCAAGTTAGGTGCCAATCGAAAGCTAACGGTTAATCTGTCAATCTGTACCGTGTCACCGGCAGAAAAAGTTAATTATGGAGGATATGTGCGAGGAAAATGGGAAAAATCACCAACATTGATCTGAGGTTGGACAAATATTCATACTGTTTCTGTGCCTCTGTGGATCTTCTGTGTGTTTAGGACCTAAATACTTTACTGGATTATATTGGACTGTTAAGAGGAAAACCAGACCATATCTGTTGGATGGATGGATGTTTGATCTGCAGACAGCCTTCAAAAGTAAGAAAATACACATTTATCACATTTTACTTTTGTGGAAGACAACCTTTTGTGTATGTGGTGATGCTGTTGCGCTTCAGAATGGTTTATATATTCGAAAGACGAGTTTGTTAGCTTTCATTTGATGTACAAGTGCAGGTGCATTAATGAGGGAGCTGTGGACATGGGTGTTTAAAATAATACCGTCTACGTCCAGGACCAGGACAGAAAACTGTCCAGGGATTGGTGATGAAATAGCTGTGATTGATCTCTGCAACGTGATATCATCACTGGCCACTTGGCGTGTTATCTGTACGCATTATAAACTTTTCCCTGTCCAACCTGAATCGATGTCAAATACCACGCACTGAGGGTTAGGGTTATGTGAACCGGAGATCTTGGTGTCAATTGACATAATATCAAATGGCATTAAATAACTTCATCATCCTCTGGGGGAAATTACAAAATGGACCCATATTTCTTTCTTTCTAAAAGTATCAGACCACATGTTAAAGTGCACCAGAATACAGGAAATAGTATCTACTCATTACAAAATTTCTGGGGGAGGACCCCCAGACCTCCCTTTCAGTTGTCCCACACACATTTTTTTTGCTTCCAGCGCCCATGACCTAATGACTACTGACCAACCGACGGACAGACAGCTTCATAAAGAGATGGCCTATGGTCACATCGAGAAACGCAGCTCACAAAGATTACATTATATAAATAATCCTGCACCAGGAGACTGAGCCAAACATTTTTAAGGTTTACAAGTGATTGTTGACACTGTGCTGCCCTGATTGAAATGAATAATAAGGCTATTTATTTGATTCATGTCACTTGAAACACTATATTTTATCCTCAGAGTGTTTTTCCTCTTCAACCAAGGTCATCGTGAGCACACACAAGTAATAAGAAACTGTACAGCATGTCAGTATTGTCAACTCAGGATGTAGTTCGACCAGTATTTAACAAGTAAAGATGCAAACAGAGATACAATAGTCAGTCAGTCCTATCAGAGGCAATTCATAAGACATAAACACAACTATATCCACACAGATTTGTGGGCGGCTGGTATTAATATCATCTGGGGAAGTCAGTGTTTGTTCTGAAACAGGCAATTACAGAACCCACAGCCACCCATATAGATCATGCATTTGATTAACTGTTTGATTTTTTATTTTTGACAATACTATTTTCTTTAACCGCAAATGTTTTTACAACATGATCGATAGCTCTATTATTTCCTCACAAAACATGGATGCAATGATAGATCAAATGGAAACATCTGCTGGAGTAATTTAGTTCTTTAGATTAAGTGTGTGCTTCTGTGTCTGTGTGTGTTCTTGTATGGCAGTTTTTGAGTTTTTAACCACTGAAATGAAGACCTACCAAACGTAAGGACATTTTGGCCAGTCTTCACCTTCAGAGGGATGTTTAAAAAGCTGTTTGAGGGTTTAGACTTGGACTTGAAGTTCAGGTTAACATTTGGTTAAGGTTAGGGAACACATTGTGTCAACGAGTGCCCTCATGATGCTATTTGGCACAAGTATATGTGTTTGTGTACAGGGGGTTGGAGCTGAAATGGGTGTCTGTCCTGGTCCCTGTCCCAGGCTGTGCTCACCAGGGCCATAAAGTTATCCAGTGTCACCACAGGACTATTGGATGGCTGTCAGCACTCTAAATTAAAAACCACAAGCTTGCAGCGTTTAATTTGTGTGTTTTTACCCCTTACAGAGTGGGACTGCCTGCCTCCTTAGTGTGGAGAAGTGTGTGTATGTGTACTGATGCATGTATGTGTATCTGTGTGTTTCTGGTTTCTTTTACAAAGCCGCCCTGTACAAAGTGATCTAAAGTCTCCTCTGCCTGTCTTCCTACGGAGACAGAGCCACACAGACTGGTCCGACCTAACAGCATTATGTAAAACAACATGGATGAAATGGTCTGTTATGAAAGTTTTGGTTTTTTTTGTTGTTGTTATGATTTAGAAAAAAAAAAAAAGGTACAGAATGAATGGTTGAACTGAGGCATGACCTATTCCATCAGCAAAATCTCATTTAAATCAAATTAGTCCAAATGACAAGACAATTTACCCTGACCAAAGAGTCACAAGTAAGTGCATTTCAAGGAACATTGGAGCCAAGAGGCAGCGAGAAGTATTTAGAGATAATTATGTGTCTGTACAGATTAGCATACTGTTGGTGAATCTGGTAAACAGCAGTTATTCAAGACTCCAGTGTGATTAGTGGCTTAACAACAGAAGAGAGCAGTAGACCATGTTATACTGTTTACAATCTTGAAATTAAACTTAATAGTCTAGATTGGACACTGTTGAGAAACCAAAGTTCAACTTTTTATTAAAAGTCAGTCAAGTCTAACACAGGAACTTAAACTTTTGTAAATTCAGCAGATTTGATAAAATGAGCATTCATTTTTTTAATACAAAAAGCAGGGATGTAAATGTGAACTATTATGCACCCTGCGTTCTCCACATTCAGAGACCACAGCAGATCTTTCACCAGTAATGAAGCATGTTAACTTTCAGCCATTTCAGATACGTGACATTTCTCTGACCTCCATTGCAAAGAGCACTGTGCAGCGGAGACACTGCAGATGCCCTTTAACTGTCTGTACCATAGTAATGCAAAAGTGAAGAGAGAAATGCATGTGAGTGGACGGTTATTAAAGCAGGGATAAAATTCTGATGACAAAATCTCTAGCCTTATCTAAGATGAGGCAAAGTGGAAAGTGTGGATAATGTAAGGTCATCCTATTTAGACAAAGGAAAACCACCTCTAGAAGTCCTACCAGTCCTAGAATCCACTGCAGTTAGTAGCTAGAATCCATTCTAAAATACAATAATACTAATAAATAATGCCTTTGCATATGTTATGTATGTCATTATCACCTGAGCTGTTCAATGTATTAATCTTGAAATATGCAGTTGCATTCATTACAAGTACAGCTGCATTAATTTTAGTTTATAGTTAAATCATGAGTCAATGGTTAACACCAGTACAAATCAGAATTTAATATGTGGGATACATCTGTGAGAAGGTAAATACACATAATTACGTTCTCTGATTTCCATGTTTATTTGTCAATGCAGTGATCTTTAATATCTTCCCCTTTGGCAAGTCATCTGAGCATAATTGTAATGAATCATTTAATTGTGCAGTGTTTAGTTTGAGTCGTCCTTACAGTGGCACCGTGGGTGGCAAATCAACAAATTCTTGTCGCAGCAAAGACTACAGTATTCCACCAAACATCTTGAGCCACTGAGATCACTCGTGTGTGCATTTTAGACTGCGACACATAGATTATCATCTGACGCAGTAAATCCCTGACAAATTTCTGTATAGAGTATGTGCACTAAGAATGTCTACACAGACTGGTTCAGGGGCCTGTTCAGGCTCCAGTGCATCAGATAGTTTAGATGGTGAAAGAGTGGTTAATGGAGTATATATATCTTAGGTTATACTGTGTACATAGAAAACACCAGGCTACAAATGAGTCTCAACCACAGTCTGACATCAATGTTGAAGCAAAAATCATCTCAGCATGTTATAATCAATCGGATTGTGTGCTGTCTTTCTTATCTAATATCTATTGTGGTTATACATATTTCCTCCCAAGCTCTGTCTCCAACATATGCTATTTCACATAATGATTTTCTACATTTTCAGAAGATTATTTTGGAAATGCCCCACAAGAAGCTAGCCAGGACTTGTTGCTGCTGTTAATTTTACAAATTGAGGGGAGAGCAAGCCATAATCATCGATGTTTATCCTGGTCGGGTTTCTGTCTCTATGACGCTACGTTAAATGTCAACAAACAGTCTGGAAAGACTTGTGATAAATACTGTTTTTTTTCCTACAAGACTTGTGTTGCCTGGAAGTATCTTAAACATACTAGCTTTTTAGGTATGGGAGTGTTTGCTTTACTCTGAAGTTTTCTTTAAACGTGCCCAAACAAATTCAATGGTTAATAATTTCAAGGACTGTCTCAACAACTTGAATCAATGGGAAATGGTGAAGATTATGACAGGCAGATTGTTATCTTACGTGGTAAATCCCAGATGAATTCCTGTATTCCTGAGTCTTTCCTCCCATAAAGTCAACACAGACACATCAGAGGTCTGGTCAGGCTTCAGCATATCAAATAGCCAGGATGGAGAAAGGGTACGTCCTGTAGTTGACTAAAGTGAGTGGAACCATCTGTAGGGCATTAGAGCCTTAGTATGCAGCCCTTGTCTTCAACTGTATGAAAATACACACCAGCCTCTCTAATCTGACCTGCCCAGCTGCACTATTTATTATTTCAACCTGAGACGGAAATATTTGGTAACCGGACCTACGCAGAACTGGCAACTGCATCAGACTGTAGGTGAGGATGAGGAGTTTTATATAGGTGTATCCAGAAGCACTGGTAGCAATTACAGGCCCCTTAAGAACGCAAGCATTTTTTTGGCCCCGAAACAGTAAATACACTGTGTAATCCTTGGTATGTTCTGCATCCCATCTGGATTAAGTACTGAGATGAGTCTGATACTGTGTAACAATGATACAACACGTGGTGTGTAATCCTCAGTGACTAAAGGTGATTAATCAGGTGAGTGTGTATGGCTGGTACATAATGATAAAAGCAGCTGGACCACATAGAGAGTGTGAGAGAGTGTGTGTGTCTTTGATTTGTCGTAATGCTACTAAGGTCATGTCACCCCTAAATATAGTGTTAAAACAGACGCTGACGTGACCTCTAGGTGTCTGCATAGTGTTCACACATTTTTAATACATATACCGGGCCGTGAGTAGATCGCAACGTTTACACTGGCCAATGAGGGAAAAACAATTAACTTTAATGTTTTCTTTTTCTGTCCACACTATGCCAGCACTTTTCACTTCCCCAGAGTTTTTAAGTTGCCAGAGTGTATACACTGGAGAAACTCTGTCTCCTATCATTCCTACTGTGGGGCTTCTCTGAGTCGCCTTTACCGTTTTCTTTCAAGAGTGATAAAGGAGCAGCTGTTTGTGGCACCGAAGGCCACTGTGTCCATGTGTTTGTCTCAGGGACATGGAAAGTGTCTTAGTGGAAAAAGTCTCTCAGCATTGTTATTGTTATTCAGTCACTGAGGAATCACTTGATTAGTTACAGCATAACAGATAAGATGAGGAATCCCTATCACTCTCACACTTTGGCTCTCTTCTTTACAGTTCTTATATTTCTGATGTTTTTCCCTGACGTTTTGGCACAGGTGGCTATAATGTGTGTGCAACAAGGTGTTGATGTATACACACACAGCAGGAGCTCCACATGGCAACCAGGACCAACCAATATGGAGCAATAAAAACAACACCTTCTGAGTGGCAATTGAGTTGGCTCTTAAAGAGAGTAGGGAGGAATGTGGGCGTGCAAGGCAATAAGTAAAGATGGAAAGTGAAAGAAATATAAGGCACATAAACATGAATGTTGTAAATGTGTGGGCAGTATTTAAGCAGGAGCATATTTATGTAAATTATTCCTCCGAAAATTCGTATACACTCTTGGCCAAAAGTTTTGGGAATGACACAAATGGATTGTTTGCTTAATGTAATGTAATTTATTTGTCACTAAATGTATCTGAAACCTATATAATGCTCCTAATTGTTCTTCAGTGTACCCCAGAAACATTTGGGGGGGGCAACATTGGCAGCAAATTTTGCAAAACAAAACCTGTGTCATTCCCAAAACTTTTGGCCACAAGTGTACACTGTAAATCTGACCTATTATTATTAACATGGGTTTCTTGATGCATTTTTCAGTGAAAGTTCCATCTGTGATAGTTCCCAGGTTCGCAAACGCACCCACATTTATTGCGGGTCACACAGACTACTTTCAGGTCATCTGTTTGACTTCAGCACCTGGTCAGTAAGAGGAAATGAGAGGTCGGTCATCTCGGGACAATGACCGCAGTGTCCGTCCAGCTCTGACCTCTCACACACTCACATCCAGCTTGCAAAAAACACTCAGCATCATGGGAGGCCTGGAGCAATAGCGCACGTCGTCGGCCTCGGTAACATTGTCCATATATCCTGTTGCTTTCACCTCTCCCTAGGTCTGTCTTATTCTGTCAGTTGACTGATTTTTTCCATAATGAAGTTACTTTAGTCAGATATTTTGTCAAGTATCAGCCAGACATTTCAGAAATGTAGTTATTAAGTTCAGATAGATGACAAGTCAAGCAATTATGACAGATAATAAGGCATTATTATATAGAACTAAACCTCTTCGTGCTTTTTTATTTCCTCCTGAACCACACTATTTACTCCACCAAACCGCTAATTAAAAACAAAGGATGTCAGAGTCATGGGAATGGGCAGAGGAAAGGAAAGCAGGACCAAGGAGGCGGGTGTGAAAACAGGTCATGTAAGCTGTAGAATGTATTTGCGTACAGCCCATTCACCTCTAGTGCAGGGCGGGGGTGAACAGGTTCTATATATAACTGCAGTGAGGGTGCTTTAGTGTGGCTGCTCATCTCCCTGCCCTATAACTGACTCCAAGCCTACAGACCACAGAGGTACCAAGTATGCCCACAGCTTCCTGTTGGCTTTCATTAAAGCCCAACCTAAACAAAATAAGCTTCACTCTTTCCAGACTCTGACTCAAAATTTTCTTGACCTCTATTATTTTTTCCAAATAACCAAAAAAGTCACATAAACACCTTTCATCCTCTGAGTTTAACGGTATGACATATATATTCTAATCATCTTGTTCCAGTAATTTAGTTAAATTTCCTCATATACAGTATACATTTCAAGGCCAGCACATTCATTTATAGCTGTACATTACATGGACATGTAAGCTCCTAATTCCTTGTATACTATTCTATGTAATTTAGTAGAATACAACTTTTAAATATTTAGCAGTGTTTGCCTGTTTTCTAGCCAATGCATTGGCTTAAAAGTAACTCTTTTAGATTTACTGTTTCAGCCTTGAAGGGCATCCCACAAACCCGACTTGCCCAAAGGGGGGAAAAAAACAGCAGAGGAGCTGAAGCAGTACTTCAACCTGGACTCTGTCTGTGATTAATGGGTGTGAATGTGACCCTGAACTTGATGGTGGACCTTTGTTCACTGGAGGCTGCTTTCAGAAACCAGTAAAACACACACACCTCACACATACAGAAATAAATAGCTCATGTGTGAAGGTGGTGAGTGTTTACAGCCTGGTTTGGATTTCTGACATCTATATCCTGATAGCGCTATAACTTTAGAAAATTATTTATTACGTATCTGGTTTACATTTCTCATTTAGTTAATTTATGTATTGTTTGATGGTCAGGAGAGGGATGCAGCGCGAATTGGAGTCTTTAAGTAGATCGTCCATAGGCCTTGAGGGTTTTTGGTAACTTTATGCGTCATTTGTCCCCCTTTACATTTTCAACCTTGTCACCTGCTTTCTTTTCCATCTTGTCTCAGTGCATCAATCCCCCCTCCTTTTATACACTGACTTTCTCCCCTTACTTCTGTCTTTTTCCTGTCTCTCTGGGCTTCTGTGCTTCTTTATCCCTCAGGCACCATCACTCTTTCTTTTCCACCCTCCCACAGGTTGGGCAGTAAAACAGGAGCAGGCTCAGGGGAGGCCATTAACCACCAGAAACACAGCATTAGAGCTCAACGGCAGAGTGCAGACTCTTTTACACAACCACTGAACCAAGTCTGGTAGATCGGTACGGTGCAACAAATGGAACTTCTGACCCAGTGGAATGATCAAGTATTTTTGTGTCCAACACTGGCACGTGTATAGATATTTTTAACATCTGTAAACCAATGAATTGACTCTAATACAGAGTAATTTTGGTTCTGTGCATTATACACCATTGTTTTATACATTTAAAAAATCTACATTTAATTGATTCTCTACAGACATTTACAGGTTTTGTATCTGTTAACACAGTTTATGATATTTCACTTATTAATGTGTTGCATTCCTGCTGTGACAAGGACAATGTAATACAACTTGAGAAAAAGTAATATTTAAAGGAATAGAATTTGCAGTCAGCTGTTGTGTGAAAGCCAATCCCTCTAACAAGAATCTAAAAAGAACGCTCTCAATATTACAATAACTATTGCCTCAATGCTGAGATATGGGGCCAATTTGTTTTTCAATTATCTTTATTTTCTGCTAAAATAAAATAGAATAAATAAACTAAAATACGAGGAGACAAAATGCAGAACAAATTTGAGTTATCTTGCATCAGAACACTGCAGCGGCTCTGGGAACACATGAGGCAAAATGTTGGTCTGTGATGCTGAACTCAGCAGAAGGCACACTGTTTCAGCTTTGTTGAAATGGGTTTTTTCATGCCGTGACTGAAAAAGGTGAATTTTGGGTTAAGTAACTTTTGATTAACTTAAACCTTGCACAGGGTTATGTAAATACACACAATAGTGTGGTCAGATAAAATAAGCTGGTTTGTGTGTAGAGGTTTTTTTCTTTTTAACACAATTATAGCCAATTTTATAGCTGATTGGAAGATTTAAGATTTAGTAGTTATATAGAATATTCTATATAGTATACAGAATACAACAGAATAGACAAATGAATTTATACAGTGAGTTTTGTTTCAATATTTATCGTCTCAAAATATAGTTTAAAAAATTGATTTCATCCTGTTAAATAGCGAGTGTAGTACTTGTTTCGGGGTGTTCATGTGTGTAACATTCCCTGAATGAGAGCAAAATTGCTTGGCCGTCTGCCTGCTCAAGACAGCTGCATTGAGGACTAAACCAGACCTCCGGTCCCTTCCTCTGCCACACACACACACTGACAGGGTTTTGAACCTTGTGCAGGGCTTTATCTGGGTGCCGATTTTGCGTGTGGTCTGTAATGCAATGCCCTTGTTATGAAGTGCTACGTGCCCGAGACGCTTACTTCAGGACTTGCATGAGAGGGAAGTCTCAACTGTACTACTGATCCACACATGTGCACACACACACACACACACACACACACACACACACACACACACACCCTCAACTGTGCCCAAAGGCCAGGTGTTACTTTCCCATATCACGTAGTTTGTGATATGTAATGCATAAGATAAGAAATAAAAATGTCATTGAAAATTTATTAAAGACACACTTTTGATCTAAAGGGAGTTTTCAGCCTCTCATATCGGAGCTGTGGCACAACATAGACTATCATTACCTTCTCTATTCACCAACACAGATCAGTTTACAGTAAGAGCAACCTTTACAAGCACATTTTCACACAGGGATTTTCACATAAACAAATAGATACACACAGACACCCACCTCTTTATTTCTGTCCTTTTCATAATACCATACACTTAACCCTGATTATAAATGTCACCAATATGCCGCCACACAAACCTAACAATAGAATTTCTCTTAAGCAACAACAGCAGAAGCATGCAAACACAATTACTCAAATCTCCAATGTACAGTGCAGCTGATGTTATATATCTTAAAAATGCACTTGAAAATAAAAGCAAATATTATAAATTTAATTTGCTATTGGCCATAAAGTTGGAATAATTTTATTTTCCTCTTTTTACTCCTATACACATCAGTAATCACTTTTGACCAGGTGTAATGATTACATACTGAATGCTAGTTAGATTATATCTGTCAAAAATAAATTATGTTGTCACAATCATTTCATGAAAAGAGGTAAAAAAAATAGATTTTATTCCAACTTTATGGACAACAGTGTAGTTAAATTATATATCAATCACTTATTCATTATTGCTGCTATTCGATCTAAAACCATCCATAATACAAATACAATCAAACTATTGTCTACATTCAATTACTTGACTTAAAGTATAGAGCCTGTAATATGTATACTAATCTGTACCGCTCAATTAATTGAGTTTTCAGTCATGGTGGAACATGATATAGCAGTTGGAGGGCTGTTTTTCAAATTGGTTTCAGAGTTACACTGCTTAATAAAGATCAAATAGAGATGTCTCTAGACACCTGTGTGTGTGTGTGAGGGTGTGTGTGTATGTGTGTGTCTGTGTGTATAATGTAACAGAGACCTCTTGACAGCTCCCCAGAGACAGGCTTGACACAAAAACTAAGAATAGCCCTGGCTGTATTACCACCAGTCAGGAGAAGAGAGGGGGGGGGGACTGGAGAGACGAGGCAAGAAGGGGATCCCAGTGACACTATGGCCTCATGGGAGATGACTAGTAGACACAGGAGCTTTCGTCCTTCATTAGACATATCTTTTACTTGGCGGGGATACATACACATGCCCGAACCCATGACCCCTCTAAACCTCAAACAGACTCATGCATACACTCTAACACAGTCACAATAAGGCGAGTTGTAGCTGTACCTTTCCTTGCAGGTATGTATGGGTAATGTTGTTAAGAGTCTAACCTCTTATTTTTAGACTGAGTAAACAGTGGTCTGTGCTTAAGTTGTCTATCATCGCTGGGTGTGATGCCATGAATTGTAGGAGGTGGGCGGAAAATACGAAGAGAAGCAGGAAGGCAAGGGGAAGAACGTGAGGCAGGAGGAGGAGATGGATAATCACCAGGAAGTAGGACTGCCAGGACGCTTAGGCACATTCTTGACTTTAGATTCATGAGGTCCTTGGGCTATTATCGCTGATTAAAGGACACGGCTGCAGTCTGTATTTCTGTTTGGTAACCACTGTCATTTCAAATGCGTTTTTTATTTCTCTGTTGGCCTAACAAAGCTCTATTTATTGAGCTTTGTGGATGCTGGATTTGAGGACAGATGGAGAGGAATAGAGGAGCTACAAAAACAACACATCAGTGGATGTTGAGCAGTGTGACCTGTGCTTCTCACATGACATACGCATACACACACACACAGTCTTCTCGTCTTCTCACATGTCAGGTGAGAGGTCACGACCCCGCACTAACAGCTCTGTTTCCTCTTCCATCAAATACAAGCGCTGTATGCAGGATCCCTAAATGGTTCCGAAAAGGAGACGCTGCGCTGAATGACCTGTCAAAATTGGCGCATGACAGCAAGGACAAATGCATGTGTGTGTGTTTGCATGCCTGTCTGTGTTGACACTAAGGAAATAGAGACATGAATAGCTATATTCAGGCCAGCAAAACACTGGAGGAGGTTCTGCAGCAGTATTGGTCCTGATGTCTGATAATCACCCATTATCTGAGATAATGGGGTAATGGGGGTAATGGGTATCACTTTGGTCTGACCATTATAAACAGGTACGGACTTATATTTATGCCACTATACTAGCTGCACAATAGCGTAATAGGATGGAGTAGAGGTAATTGGATGCTATCTGTATTTTTATTTCAGCTGAGATAATGTTTGGGTTTGGAAACTAGACAAAGACAGAGAGTCTAAGAAAGACAAACACAGCAGCATGAATAGAAAGACAGAGAACATAAGACAGAGTGATGAGAAGGATGAACGTGACATGAGGAAAAATAACAAAGTAGTTCTGCCAGGTGGTTAATGGTTGTTCAGGGTGGTTTCAATATACAACAAAGGGAAAGACGAAGTGCATTACAAAAGCAGCCTAACATTAAGGTCCCACTGCCATTATAGGTTTAATGACATGCTGGGTGGTGTCCAACTACATTTAACTGGCTCATCTGCATAATACCGCTGCCATTACACTCACAGGGGAGTAATACCTTGTGTGATCAATCTCACCCTCTTTATCTCTCGCTGGCACCCCACCTCCCACCTCATGCACACACAAGAACGAATATTACCATACATTTTGCATAAATAAAGCTGGTGTAAAGGGTACCGAGGACATTGTGCATGTAACACCAAGCTACATTACCAGATGTTAAAATTATCCCTATCAAACTGTTTATCTCCTTCATTGCACATTAATATCATGATAACATTAACAGATTCCATCACCAAATTGTAGAGTCTTTTGTTGCACTGAAAAGCAGGAACCAAGAGATTTCACATGTTAGCCATGATGTAATCAGAATGCAGATAGTCGTAATGAGGGGAGCGAAGCACAGATGAATGAAGATCAGCTCCACTGTCCATTAAACTGTCTGGGGTTTTGCAGATAAATAGGCAGAAATGCACAAGCCTTGAATTCCAGTGAACATCTAGACCCGAACAGCTGGATGTACTGAGACTCATGAATCTTATAAAATGTCACTTTCCACTGAGAATGTTATACCATTTATCAAGTTGACTCTGACTTTTATTTCATCTCTCTCCCCTACACACATACACATTCACACAGTGTGTGCGTACAGTAAGGTAGACTACACCGGTACCATTTTTGTTCAGCATGAAGGGCACTGCTGTCATCAGAAAGAGGATGTTCAGGAGCCTTCTGCAAGTGACAGATTGCTGCTCTCGTGACCGTTTTCTGCCTCCTTCAGCCATACTTTAAGATGAAATGTCAGAAATTATATTTCATCGCCGACATGAACCATCGAACCCACTATGAATTTTACTTTTAATGTGTGTGTATTTGCTCACTTTTCCTAATGTTATCTGGATATAAACCTGGTTACAGTTACATCATCTTGATTTTCTCACACTGTATAAATCATTAAATTTGAGGGTTAAGTCTTGCTTTGAGGTTCAGGCAAGATTTAGACATGTTGTGGTTAGGGTTAATAGGGTAAGTCTCCCAGAAATGAATGTAAAGCAGTGTACAGTCCTTTAAATGCACAAAGACCTAAAGTGTGTGTGTATGTGTTTCCGAAGGCCCTCAGACTGAAGATAGGAATGCTCCTGCCATGAAGCAACATGACAACCAACATCCACATGGATTTGGGAAAGACATCAAAGACCACGCCATATGGGTAAGGTTTCCAAAACCGCAGGAAGGACGGAAGGAAGGAAAAAGGAAAGAACGAAAGACAGAAAGTCAACCGAAAGAAAGACGCAAAAAAACATTTAAATACAGACCACTTTATAGTCTACTATAAATAATAATTATAATAGACTTCCATGTGTCTGGTGACGATTAGAGAAAGTAATTAGCTGGCGATGAATGTAGAATGAGCTCATTAAGACAAATGCTTTATGAGACCGGAGCTTATCACAGTCAGAAAAGCACAGGCAGCTTCTGCTTTATGAAAGCACTGAATCAAACGCAAGGAAACTATGCAAAGACCTGCTGTGATCACCAGGCCATGACATCAGTTCTGTGAATGATGAAGGAATGTATGCGATGCAGAGCCATGGATGTCATTTTTCATTTCCAGCTGTACACAATAGGCCTCACAAACCGGACTGTTTCTTCACTGATGACTGACATTCATTACCAGGACATCTGAATGGCCCTGCGTCTGAAAAGGAATTTCACCCAATAGGAGCATTGCTTTCTCATTTATCTTTTTTTTTTATCTTTTCATTCATGGCTCAAGCTGATTTATGGTGAAAATACCAATACTCACAGACTACATTCTGTAGCTCTGCCATTTCTTGCTCCAGTGCCAGCCACAAATCTTGTTAGCAATCGTAAATTGAAACACGATATGTAAAATGCCCTTCTATATATATATGTATCTCAGCCTGGTGATGATACTGCACTCTGAAGTCAGAGGGGTTAGTAGTACTTAAGGTCAAAATCTGACTGCTAACTTTAATAAGTGACTTTTAATTCATTTTTAGAGTAGTTTCCTCCTGTTATTGTTTGTTCTGGAAATGCATTGTATCCAGATTCTGTCTTATATAATGTTGTTTTGAATGTGGCTTGAGTCCTGGGGGTTTAATCAAAAACTCCTTGGCCTTTCAAAAACACTTCTTTTTGGAACTTACCCACATTGAAAAAAAAACCAGGCGAACATTGTGTGTTATTGTAGAAGAACAACAGTTTGGATCTCATAAAATGTAAGTGACGAACCAAGGTAACAATGCAAAATGTCCTAATAAGTTCAGTCTCCCACAAATGTTTTGAGTTAGAAAAAGCCAGCTGCAAATGCTTATTTACTCAACAGAGGCATAAGGTGTGCGAAGTCTTTACTCTGCTTATCTGGTATCCAGTGGAAATCCACGGTTCTGCAGCTGTTGTAGTGTTAAACATTTTCTTGTAAGCTTTTGATCTCCTGATGCTGGCAGCTATCACTATTCACACCTCTCGAAAATACCTCTTCCAAGCAGGCACACGGTTACGTAAATGCAATCTTAAAAGCACACTTGAGTGTCAGCTTGTTTATTAACGTGTTAAACAGGACTAGAGTACCTTTCCTGGGTCACACATAAAGCTCCATCACACATTCCTGTATGATTTGTTATATTCTTAGAAATGTGTGGATCTATTTCATTAATTTGCACAATTATCTGCAACTAGTACACATGTTGTCCAGATCTACAGCAGATGTCTCATGCCCTGGAGGGTATTATGCACATTTACTTCTTTGATTATACAAAACAGATTTTTCTTACGGTTGAAAATCCCTTCCATCCACTATGACATTTCAGATAAAAGCAAATAGAATACAAATCAATATTAACACCACTTTTTTTTAGCACCAGAAAATTCTTGTTTGACATTTTATCTTGGCTTAAAAGTATGCACAAGGCAGAAAATGATAAACTTCCCATAAGAGCATTATAGTGAAAAATCTATTAAAATTTGCATTGAAAAAATAATAAAACACTGGAAAATAAATATTTCCTGCCTGGAAAAAACAAATATGTGTGTGTATGTACATATGTGTTTCCAACTGAAATGTTTCAATCCACAGCAGAGGAAAAACCCATACTTTAAACCTGTTATTTGGTTATAATGTGGTATAAAAAAAGGTCCTTAAAGGAAAAGAAGCATTTCTTACCTTTCTCACTGAAGAGGCATTCAAGACTCTGGGCAATGACGCAAACTGTTTAGTTTCAGCTGCCAAGTCGTCTGTAGGTGATGTGGTATGACTGAAAACAGAGATGCCATTGCACGCCATAATGCTGCAGAAGGATACTAATCCCAGTTAAGTATCCAATTTTCTCTCTCACCCCTCTCTCTCTTACACTTTTGCCTCCTCCCTCTCCCTCTCATCACCCATCATATCTGATAATCCCATTCAAATGGTATGATCAATATGAATTTAACTCTTTATCTTTGAATCTTTTCTGGACCACTTCATCCACTGTTATATTTGTTGAAACATGTACTGTAACATATGAGGTTCATGTGATGATAATGCTTTTGACTTATTCCATTTACATACAACTTAAATTTCCAAATAATATACAAAGATTTCTGCAATCTAATATGCTTCACACACAACTTACAATCCCTTCTGGTTCTCAACAAAGTGTGTAAAATGTATTGATTTTAAATATTAACAAAATTAACATAGGAGACAGCCAGAGGGTCTACGGTTAATATCTGTTACATAAATCATCTGGAATATTTTCCAGATGTGATTAGTGCAGTCCACGTGGCTTTACAGCACAGCGAGGATAAACAAAAGATATGTGACCAATTGGAAAAAACGATTTAAAGGCTAAAGGTCAATGAGGTCTGGCATCAAACTGTATTGAAAGACATATCCATTTCATGGACATGCTCATTGAATTCACCCCTGGAATCTGTGGACACCAGCAATATGAGACACACATACATACACAGATGCACCCTTGCACGCACTCGCATACATGAAGCCAGACATTCACACATGTATGCAGATACTCATATAACCTACAGAAACACATAAAGTTAGGAATGTGGTTTTTGCACTGCATGGTGTTGCATACATACGCTAAACTAAATCAACAAGACTGTAATCCCTAATGCAGCAAGACTGACACTGACATGCACATTCAGCATTATATGTCAATTTTACAGAGTATATTATATCAGCTGTACACTGTGCTGATCTCTGATGATGCATGGAGAATGTGGCTCCATCTACAGTTCTGCTCTGTCTAAAAGGTGAAATATTACAAGCACCTCAGTAGCATATGTTCATATTCAGGTTATATTAAAAAAAAAGCTGTATAACCTGCCCACACTGACATGGATATTTTTTTTCAACAGGTATTTTATTCCTCCATTTTTATTGTATTTTATTTATTTATTTATTTAGGGGAAAATCTGACAACAAACGGGCACAAACACATTGTTTCTGTTGGACTTAAAACTGTGGACACTGTAGATAATATGGATGTAGCAGATGTGGAGGCTTTAATTTGTTATGAAGGTGAGCAGCAACAATAAGTTCAATTTCTCTATAAACTTAACTTGCATTGGGATGTTGAGGTGGATAGATTTACATTAAGTGGATTTTACCATAACGTCAGTCTGGTCCGTCTCAGGTATCTGTGCTGACTTTGGCCCGCTGCAGGTCATACACTGATTTATACACCTGGATTTGATATTTCAGGTGCAGGTTCATTAGACAACACGATAACAGCCATGCGAACAATGGGGTTTTCTCTGTCCACGCGGACCCATACAAACCACATTTTTCAAAAGTCTTCACATGGAAAAGTGTTGCTTTTTTGATCTAAAAATCTGTTTGTGCGAAATATTAGTGTGGACAATCACCAACGTAAGCTGGAAATATCTGTATCTATTATTAATATTAGTACTGTAGTGTGTACTTCTAAAGCGTGTTGCAGTTGTGGATGTGAACTGTATTGTGCAAATGGGGAGGATTGATTTGAACATGTCAGTGTTCAGATTAATGTCATGACTCTTCTCCAGCTCCTGCCTCTCTGTCACTGCCCTCCTCTCTCCATTCTGTCAACCTCCTCTCCTTCTCTCTCCACCTCCCTAAATCCTGCAGCCTTCCCTCCAATAATCACAGTCACCTGTCAGACCAGACACACCTGTTCCCAGTCCTTCATCACCCTCGGTGCACGTACCTGACAGTTCCCCTCACTCCCCTGCCAGATTTTTGTCTGCCTCACTTTCCAGCCTTAGTTCTCTGTTCACTGTGCTAATCATCAACCACAGTTTGCCTTTTTGGACCTTCACCGTTGACCAGTTTTGGTTGGAAACCTCAGCTGTGATCCTCACCCTTCACACGTTCTCGCTCTATCAGTTGAAACATTTTCCATGAGAACTGAAGTTGAGTCTTGAGGGAGCTTTATATTATCTCTCTACTTTCAAATCTTAGAAAATGAGTGTTGAGAACAAAGAGTTATGAAATTATGTTAAAGATGCCAATATATAGAATCATAGAGAATTCATTCATATGGACGGAATATTGGATTCATGAGTTGTGAGTCAAAGCATCAGATGGAATAAGAACTGCTGAGAAACAACTTTTAGAATCAAAGAAAATGACAGTGGTAAAAGCTAGAAGGACTGAGCTATAATGTAAAGTATCAGCTGACAGAGCATATGAACATTATAAGACTATTATTTTGAAGGACTGTCAAAATAACCAGCTAAGTTCTTAATTTTTATTATTATATCCTTTATTTAACCAG